>PVLD010006978.1:47170-95529 GCA_004027595.1 Dinomys branickii
CCTACTATCTTATCTATAATTTGGTATTTCCTTTAATGTTTTTGTGTTAACTAATGTGAAGATAACTATGTAATACAACATCCAGTTCTAATTCCCTACTATATTCTGTATAACTTTGTATTTTCTGTATTGTTTATGGCTTTTCTGGTTCATATGTTTCCATTCTTTTGTCTTTAAAATAAAATTAAAAAAAAAAAAAAAGAGGCTCTTAGTTACTGTTCCCTCATTGCTGAGATAAAATACCCAACATTCAAGGTTAAAGGAGGAAAGGTTTACTTAGCTCACAGTTTAAAGAGGTTTCTGTCCTAGTCAGCTGGCTCCAAGGCAGAGTGGCTTGGCAGAGGAGCAACATCTCATGGCAGCAGAAGACAGCAAAAGCAGCAAGCAGAAGCCTCTTTTCCTCCCTTATACTGTATGCAGGCTACCTACCCCATGGCAGGTATACCTCTCACACCCATAATCCCAGCACTGGACCATGAATCAATCACAGACTCTAGAAGCCTGCCCCACGATTGCATGAGATTTTGGGGAGACATCTAGACACAAACGTAACGGAGGCCTCTGTATCCCTTCTTTCTCATACTAAGAGGTCACATTAAGTACCAAGACTAACTGAACTACAATATATTCAGAGACTGGAGACTATTCTACTGAACACAAACAAGTATTAACAAAATCAGACTTTTTGAACACATAATAATAATGTGAATTTAAGTGGTGTGAAACTAGTGATATTTCTTTCAAGGGTTTCAAAGAGTTTTATCTTCTAATTTACGGTTATATAGTTATAAAGTTAGAAAATAAAATAAGACAGGAATTTAGACAATGGAAGAAAGTATGAGAAAAAATACAGTACAAGGATAAGTCACAAATCCCAAGTCAAAATCCAAGGCTGATTACTGAGAGTTCAAGGTTCTCAGAATCACAAGTAGAGACAATATACCAAATGCATCTAGCTTGGAAAGCTTCTGCTCATCAAATACTTATTATGGATTCTGAACCCCCTTCTGCACAGTCTCTATTAGTATATATGAGTACAGATTAGTCTTTATTTGTGATTATCTTAATTTGTTAGATTCTAAAAATTAGCTTTCTGTGAAAAATCAAGTTAAAGAACAAGCATGCAATGATATGGGGATTTATGACTTTTATTTACATGTGACAGACGTGTTTCCCATGTTTAGTTTTTAGTTTGTTGCTGCTGTTGTTTTAACCCCCACCCTCCCGTGTCCCAAACTCTAAACCTCAGTGTGAGGTACAATGAAGGAATTCTGGCAGAATCTCTTTTCATTGCTTGCTTCTAAAAAACACAGGTCACTGGTTACAAAGAACACTTTATCATCTCTGGGTTTAAGGCCTCTCATCAATATAAGACATTTTATACTGGGAGAAAATAAAGTTTACAAGTTAAGATTACTTGCTTTTATAAAGTTATTTGGCATTGAAAGTCAACCTGTCTAGCTCATGTTTCCACTAATCTAATGCTATACAACTTCAATGGCACAGATTTAACAGCAAACAGTGCGTGTGAATCACATTTACCACTAAGAGTCCACAACGATAAAGGAAATTGCTGATCTAAAATTTTTAGAAAATAGTTGCAGAATTCACTATTTATAACAAAATATAATACAATAACTTTCTAAGATTGCCTGGAAAAAAGAAAATATTAAGTACTCACATTAAGATGTAATTTAAGATCCTCTAAAATAAGAAAAAATGTTTTCAACTATAAAAAGTAAAAGATGAATAAAATAGTACTGATGATGTAAGTATGGATAAGGATTTTGATCTGGAGGAAGGCTTCGAAGGAAATCATCACAACATTTACCTGTACAGTCCTCTGAGCACCATCAACGTCGACAGACAGCAAGGGCAAAGCTAGGTTCCACGTACTGGTCACATTTAGTTTCGACCCATCAACTTCCACCTGTTGTGACACCAAATAAGACTGTTACCATGAAGAAAGACAGAAAACTGATCTCAAGTTCATTGCTGCATACAAAGCAGCAGCCACTTTAAACAGATGGCTCCCAAACAACCTGTCATGTTTACTGCTCCCGCCATGAAAGACAGGGTCCAACAACAGAGCCTTCCCAGCCATCTCTGGGGAGAGGTGAAGGACCTGGGAACAGCTGCCTCCAGATACTGAGGCTTCAGGCATTTGCGATAAGTAACAAACAGCCTTCTAACTGGAAACCTATCTGGACATGCTACATTTACTGCAATTAGACAAGTAATGCATATAAATTTCAGTGACATTTTGCAACCCACGCAACAAGCCTTGCATATAATATCCTCTCCAAGGACCAAGGAAGAACTTTTTCTGTGTTAATTTTAATGAAGGACTACACATTGTTATCTTAATTAAACAGAAGCTTTAATTAGACAAAATTCTTTTGGTGTTGAATATCCAAAGACCATTCAAACTCTGCAAAGTTCCATTATACTTTGTCAATCATACATGGTTAATTCCATCAAATCATCATTCACAATGCAAAAACAAAAACAAAACCCACAAACAGAAATACTTAAGAGAAAAATTTAATTTCCATATAAATAATACAAAAGTAACTGAAAGGAAAAAAATCAAAGTTAATTTAAAATAACAAGCACTGAAAGTTCTTTTTTCATTTTCAATCATCAATGATAATGTCCTTAGTATGAGAGACAAAACATTTTAAGTCTACAGTAGACAACATATACAAGGGATGCTAATATTAGTTCAAGTTTCAAAATAAACATGTAGCAGAACCAATATACATGATGCCTAACAAGTTCCCCACTATGAACTTTTTTATTTTAAAGAGAATAAAAAATATTAAAATGATACAGAATTTCAAACAAGATGATATGAATTCAACTCTGACTGTTATATTGCAAATTATTGTGTTCAAAGTAGTTGTTCAGATTACCAGATTTAAGCATGCAAAATTAGTCCAAAAATTAAACATTAACTGTTCCTTTCAATAAACCAATAGAAATTAGTAATACAATTAGCTATCTTATGTGTGTATGTGTATTAAAAAGATACTCTTTAAAGTTAAGGTATATTTTTTCAACCCCCTGCCACTACTAGAGGTAGAGGACTTAGGATAAAGAATATACGTTATGATAAAAAACGCTGTATTTTCCTATATAACTGTAAGTGATAAATACAAACTAGTAGTATCACCGCATAACTGAAGCAAGGCCACTACCATAGGTCCAAATCAGAAACTGTAAGGTGAGGGGAGGGAATGTGCTGAAAGCTATCCCACGCATTCTCAGGCCTCCAGCACTAAGTGGGTTTCTCCAAAATACATAATTCTGACCAACAGATGCAGTGATTCTATTGACACTATTACGGGTGAAATCTGATTGTGAGGATAGGTCACAGGGGAACTACAGACTATCTCTTTGAATCACAGTTTAATCCCATGGAGAGGGAGGGGCAGACTGAGGTGAGGCATTGCTGTCACTGTCCTTACATACTGCTCACACCTAGTCCTCGAGGCAAGAGTGACCAAAAACATAGATGGAGAGCGGAGATGGCACTTCATTAGTATAAACCTTGCTTAAAGAACCACTACCTGAACTCTTCAATGGTAACAACTGATGGGAAATAAACCCTGCAGCAAAGAAAGCAAAGGAAGGATTTGGTGAGAGTTAACAAAGGACAAGCCCAGGGAAAAGCAGCAGCGAACCTATGCTTCACATGGCCTTCCCCCAAACGACAGTCAGAAAGTAACCAATACTGCCTCTTCACATGTAATTTGAGGAGGAAAACATTATAAAGAGAAAAAAGTAAATTAAGAGCATATAACACAGAAGAACTCAAAGAAACACAGGAAGAGTTCAGATAAATAATTCTCCAAAGTTTCAAAGGCAACCATAGGAAATGTGACCCTTCTTAAAAAAGAAAAAAGCTCAAAGAAGAAAAACAAAGGTTCAAAGAAGAGATTATACAACAACAGAAGGAAATGAAAAGCAAGCTGGTAGAACTCAGAGAAAAAAATGAAGAAAAAATAACATTATAGAGATAAAAGCCACATTAAGAAGCAACCAAAAATAGAATGTGACTAGAAAAAAATACCAGGACATAGAAAAATCATATAAAACAAAATCAGGCCAATAATATAAAAGAAAGTTACAGTGAAGACAACAGAAAAGGAAGAAGGAGAAAGTGGAAACAAAAAATATCCAAGTGTTTTCACTGAAAAGGTATATAAAGCAGAAAGAATAAACACAAAGGCAATGTTATGATTGGATAAAACCTTTCAAAATAAATACCTTGAATCTGTAGGCTAATGCTGTTTATGGAATTCCAAGACTAAAGAGACTGTTATGCGGATATTTAGGCAGAAATAAAAAATCATTTATAAGAAAGGAATAAAACTCAGGTCACTCTAATTCCTCAAGAAGAAAACGGATACAGAAGACCGAAGGGCACTATGGTACAGATACTGATAAAAGAAAATAATGTCTCCTAATTTTATACCCAGCCAAGGCTTCTTTAATGTATAACAGATAGGGCCAGGGATATAGCTGAGCAGCACAATGCCTGCCTGGCAAGCTTGAGGCCATGAGTTCAATTCCTTGCACCAGAATAAATAAATAGAAAATATAATGTAATATATCATATAAATATATATACTGCAGCATGTGAGAACTCAGGGGGCCCCTTCTTTAAAAATAAGACATGTCTACAGATACTGATATAAACAGTGCCTAAGAAAATACATAATTGGGTATACAGTATGCCATCATTTGTTAAGGATAAAAAAACTTATAATTTTAAAAAATGCATCAAATAGCTCTAGACAAATGTCTAAGTGGAGCAAAGTGGCTGAAAACAGAGGTGGGAGGAAGGCTTGCTTTTCACCATACATCCACTGGTTCTTTTTAAATCTTATCCTTTTAAGTATACTATATATATTTTAAGATTGCTTTAGAGTGAGAAGTGTAAGTATGCTAATTTCCTCCATCATTATAATATGTAAACAACAGCTATTCCAGATCTTACACTAGCAGGCAGGTAATACCTAGTAGCAGTTTTCTTAGCACTGCATTTTGGTTCACAGATTGATACTCATTTCAATTTTTCTGGTTGTAAATGTACTGATTTCTTCCAGTACAGCTAATTTTATATGTTTCACACAAGTTCTCTTGCTCTTCCGAAAAGGAAGTACCTGAAGCAACAATAACAAAAATCTCTGCTAGGTCTAAAACTGTAGTTTTGTGATTGCAAAGCCCTTTCATTTCAGGTATATTTTGACGATGAATTCTTTTTTTTTTTTTTTGGCGGTACCAGGGATCAAACTCAGGACCTTGCACTTGCCAGGCAGGCACTTACTCCACCGAGCTATATCCCCAGTCCGTTGATGGTGAATTCTTGATATGGTGATATCCACTATTATAAAGGAATTTTTGTTCTACTCAAGAGCCTCCATTTGGGGACAGAAGTTTTTAAGATCTTTTTTTAAATGGACAATATAAGCTAACAAATTAAGTCAAATTCACTGAGATAAAAAGAAAAATACACCAAGAGCAAAGCCACAAGTGATACAATGCTCCAGGGGCACCAAATCACACACCTTTTAAGGCAGATAATATTATTGAAATATCTTAAATGAAAATACTAGAATGTTCTAAATTATATAAACTCTTTGTATTTTAAAGACAAAGACACAACAGCTCTATTTAGAAGCATTAACCTAAAGATGTCATGTGGTTTAAACAGACCTAGAACTCCAGTGCAAGAAGTTTACATTCGTTTTAACACTAATATTGAGCCTGCTCCCGTTATGAGTTCCTCTCTTATTTACCAAAACTGAAGTCACATATATAAATGCTCTTATTTTCTTGCAACACCATTCACGTCCCTTCCCTTACCCCTATATTACACACCACCTCTGCTACTTAATCCACCCCTTTGAATATATATTCCCACTTGCAATCTACACTGGCTGCATGCCCTACGCTTTGTGGACAGAACTCCCTCATTATCAACACACATCTCCCCATTCCTCCGACAGATTTAGAACAAGTGTTCTGCACTTGTTCACAAACTTTCCCACAACCTTCTCCAGTGTGGCTACTATGTGCATTCTGATATGTCACCAATATTCTTCAGTATTCTGGGGGAGGGAGAGTGTACGGAGGAATTAAACCCAGGGCTACTTATCCCAGCTCTTTTAAAAACTATTTGTATTTTGAGGCAGGGTCTCATTAAGTCACTAAATTCCCCCAGGCTGGGCTCAAACTTGCAATCCTTCTACCTCAGCCTCTCAAAGTGCTGGGAACACACGTGCACACCATCATGTCCAGCTTCTTCTGTAATTTTTATAATTTTTTTAAAATTCTCAGTATTCTGTAGTTCTCAGGAGAAAGGCAAAGTCTCTCTGAGGAGATAACCTTTACCTAAGATGAGAAGGGGAAGTAGAAATTAGGTAAGACTGCTAGTGATAGAAAGTGGGTATAACTATTCCAGAGGGAACAGCACATCAAACAAACAAACAAACAAACCCAAAGCAAAAACAAAACAAAAACACTGAAGCATGGAAATGCTGAGCTGCTCTGAAACCAGTGTGCCTGGAAGACAGAAAGTGAAGGTGACGGTGGCACTTGGAGAGCACAGAGCAGAGGGAACAAAGGTGCCAGCTGGACAGTGACACTGTGCACCATATTTTTTAAAGATCAATCCAGGTACAGTTTGGAGAATGAATTAGATGAAATAGTGTGGAGGAGGAGGACAGTCAGAAATATTAGCAGTTGGGGAAGAAAAGCATGAATCTTAACTATAGCAGTGATGATGCGAGTCACTGAGGAAAACAGAGAAGAGTAGGTTCGTCAGAGGAACTGCAAACGGCCACCAGGGCTGGACGCAGGGCTGCTGCTAGTGCAGCAGCTGATGTGGCTCTGCCCTTGGTGTATGATGTGCCCCACAGTCCTCACGTTCCTGGGGTTGGGTGAGAGGGACTGGGAGGCGGTTCACTAAGTTGGAGACAGATGGAACAGCAATGGGTGAAGAGGTAAGACAGGAATGGTGTCTATGGATGGAAAGAAAATGCAAGGACTAAGAGCTGTACGAAGGCAGAGAAAGAAGGAATCTGAAGGTCACCAAGAGGAAGGTGAAGTGGGGAGACAGACTGATGACATGAGTTTCAAAGACAAAGGACTTCACAAGATGGGAAAGTAGTCTAGGATGACACAAAGGAAGAAAACAATCCCACTTCCCATTTCTGAAGAAAACGTATTGTGAGAGGAAACCACAGGAAAGTTTTAGTTAAGGCAAGAAAGTGGTAGCACATTCTGGGAAAGCTGGATGCGGGGAAGCCTGCTGGTAACAAAGCTGGCGATGCAGGCAGTACAGTGGGAAAGGGTGGGGAGGAAGTGAAGAGATTAAACAGAAAGGCAGAGGACAGAGAGGGAGGGAATAAGAGACCGAGGAGGCTCTCAAACACGCCGAGGCCCTCTCTCCACCTCACTGCCGCCCGCGCATCCCACACCTGGACAACACACCCACCTCTCAGCCACACTGCCAAGCACACCCCCTGCCCACACAGGGCCTCCCCATTTCAATTCATGCTCCTCATGTGAGCCAGGACAAGTTTATAAATAGGAAAGTGATCATTTACAAAACCAGAGATAAGGGGGAACGAAACCAATGTGACAATGAGCAAATGCATGTGCTGCTGGCTTTTGAAAAGTGTAAACTCCAAAAAAAGAAGGAAAAAAAAAGGATGTGCCACATGCAGTCTCCAGCATAAGGACATGAGATGTCTCACCATTCTGCAATCATTTAAAGGTTACATGCTAATTTAAAGTATTGGCATTATAATTTTGAATCAGTCAGAGCAAGGCCATGGTGGAGGTAGAATTCATGAAATTGATCTTTACACTCATTATTTTCTGAAAACTTTCTCCCAGCAACATCAAAGAGATAGGTTTGGTTGAAAGCTATTCAAAATAAGAGTATTTAGGCTGTTTAAAACAACAATTCAAAACCATGCCTTCTTTTCAATTTCAAGAAGGCATTTTCCACATTTAATAATCTACATGGAATTTTGTGTTCCATTAAAAGCATTTAATTGCAATTGTAGTACAGATGCTGCTGCTGTGGAACATTTTCCATGAGTTGTTTGGAACATTCAATTTTCCTATCTACGTCATCATAAGGGAAAAAGAAGTATATGCCCTGAATTAATTTGACATGAGAGAGATTACTTACATCCTTTACCATTAAAAAAACCAAAAAACACTTCCTCACAGATACCTCCCGACACAGAAAAATAGCATAACTTTTATTGCAACAGGCATCTGCTAAATATTTTAAAATTATTTACTCAACATTAGGGTTGTAAAACTTAGAAAACAGAATATTTGCCAAAAGTATTTTCCAATAATAATAAAACTTTGGGAAGATACAGTCTCCTAAGAGGTGTATTTGATTCACCACATCTTTTTTTGTCATATGTAATTTCTAGTCTCTTTTCTTTGTCATCAAATGTAAAGGAGATTGGTATTGTATTCAGTGAAAGTGATCAAAATCCAGGCATTTCACTATTCTATATATTTTGCTTCTATTTCTGAAAACAAAGTGAAGAATAAGAAACAGATTTGTTGATGAAGTTATAACTCTTTCCAGAAAAGAATAACCAGTTCTTGACTTTTTAATAGGTTTTGATAGTACATCCTAAAAATGACTGTAGTGCACAAAGAGTGCAAAGAGAGGCGCAGTTTTCAGATCTGACTCAGGCTGAAAAGTGTCCTTGAAATGTTGGACCCTCAACCTGACCATCTTCTCTCAGTTTTACATATGAGGAAATAAAAGAGCCATGTATATTATATAATTTATAGGATCAATTACTTTGTTATAGCCTACAGAGTACTTCACTTCAATCTACATGTTAAAAGGAAGAAATGTAATCTAAATGAAAAGATACAGTGCTAGCATCATTGTGTATTTACACTCTGAGAGAAGACTAGTCTAGAGATCGAGATACTTACTGGTTCTTTTGATCCTTATCTCTTACATACTAAGAAAAATATGATTATTCAATTGTGTATCAAATAGGAGGCATATCCATACCTACGTTAACAAAGGAACCTGTATGATATGCAGTTAATGAGACATAACCACCATCCGATATCCTATAGTTCGCTGAATTATACATCATTTGCTGCTAGAGATGGAAAACACAAACTTTAAGATAGTGACAATAAGAAGCACATGGTTTTCCTCTCATTTATTAAATCTAATGCTTTTGCTAAGGTACTCGCTTCATTTATTTACTAGGTAGAATATGACAAAGCAAACCTTTTGTGCTATAATATGTAATGATTCTTAACAATTCAAAATGAATTATAATAGTCCTATTATTTTAATACAACATGAAAGGGTGGGCTTTTCTCCTTCCTGCTCTTGTATTTATTAAACTATTATTCTGAAATATAGTAATTATAACTCTTATAATCTTCCATAGGGAAATAAGATGGCTATTTTATAAAAATAAAAACAACCAATCATTTCTCATAAGTTTGTTCTTTATCACTACCACCTTGGAAACAATCCTGTTTCTCTCCCCAAAATACAAATAACAATCACAAAAACATCAAGAAGAATCAGACATAATGATTGTGAAGATCCATCAATCTGTCACAAAATATTATATTAAATATGCATGTGTTATAAATGTAATTAAATATATCTCAAATGATGTGAATTTCAAAAACAAATTTTAGGTACTGATCTACAATCAGGTTGTCTAATATCTGTTTAATTATCGCCTCATTAATTGATCAGTAACAACTTTAATTTCAGTTTTACAGTTTAAAAAGATACCCTACATTATTTTACCCACAGATTAATTATGGTAGTAGTTTCTTTTGGATTGGTGTGATAAGGTCATTCTCTGCAGATCATACTGTAAATTATCTTCAGCCTAATGCATAATTCCAGGTAGATGAGTTTTACATAAGGAACAACTGAAGTTCTGCTACTAGATCATGTTTGAAATCCTGTATTTCCATTTAGTGTTGTCAGTAGAAGGCTCGTGCTTGAACCTAAGTTCCACAGATACCTACTGACTCATGCCTCCATTGCTCTATATGCAAAATGCATGTCCGTAATGTGGCTATGAACCATCAAGCTGGGGACTCAGAACAGTATTACTATGTAATAACCCTCACAAAAAGCTAGTTCTAGCGATACTATGTACTCTTCCAAAAATAGTGATAATTCTCAATCTCAATCAATTTCCTTTTCACTGCCAAAGATATCAATAAAATCCCATTACCTAAACTGGTAGTTCAGCACGTCAGAACACACAAGTACTAAGGGCTTTTACAAGAATGTCTAAGTAGTTACTCTTCCCAAATTCCCACACACTGCAACACTGAGGTGCTATCTCCTACTAATCTTACCTACTTTAAAATTTATGCTGAACTCTGACAGTTTAGCCTTCTAGTATTGGTTGCAGCTAATAGCCCATTTCTCCCAGTCAACAATAAATGTATTTGACAGTCTGTCTTCTATGCTCTACCTACAAAGGATTTTCTCTCCAGGTTTGTACACTCTTTTCAGCTTTTATGACCATCTATGACATTGTTCTTGATATCTATACTATTTATCCTTTTTCACATTTTAATGCCACAGTATATTTGATAGCTTTAAATGTATATCTTAAAATCATGACAAATTTACTCTCAAAATAATTAGTTTTGTGTTCCTAAAATTGCTCATGGATTATAAGACAACTGTCAAAATGCTATAAAAGAATGAATGATAAAACTCCCTTTTTTTCTTTTTATTTGTTATCACAGCCTGTCCCCGATCCTTTGTCACATAAAAGTGAGATGCAGGAACTACTGCCCAAAGATCTACTCAACATATCATCTAGTGAATAAGCTAACTATCAGCTATTTGCTCTGTATAGATATATCTCAAGCAAGACCTGATAATAGTCTATCTATCCATTAGGCTGATTATAAGAAATCATGTACTTGCAAAGAGTATAGGGCAGCTTATTGCCTCTATATACCATTAGCATAACATTACAGGAAGTAAGACCACTACTAGTTTCTTTTTATTATTTGTAAAAGGAAATAGAAAAATGATATAATTAACTTCTGTTTTTCTACTGAACCATTCTAGGTAAACCATCCTAGGGAAAACTATCCTAGGAAAGCAGTTCTTCGTATTTTGTTCCTTTTTGTAAAATAATTTCAAACATATGTAAAAGCTATAGCACTAGTACACGGAGTTCCTGTGACTGTCCCTCCAAATTTCCCAGTTGTTATAATTTCTCAGGCAGTAAGGAACAGTTATTCCTCGGCACACATTCTCAAGTAAAAGGACATTCTCTTTACATAAGCAGACAATAAAATCAGAAAGTTAGTATTAGCCAATATTACCTCTAATCTATAATCCCTGGTGAAATTTCACTAACTGCCCCGTAATGCCCTTTAAGGTAAGTGTGGGGTCCAATTTAAGCTCACCCATTTTTGTTTTCTTTTTTTTTTTTCCATTTTCGTTTTCATGTCTCTTTGGTCTCTGTCAGTCTGACCCAGTTTTTCAATTGACTTGATTTTTATGACATGTGCATTTGTACGCTGAGTTTAACCCCAATGTGATGCTATGAGGGGAGGCACCTGTGGAAGGTAATCAGGTCACGAGGATCACTGTCTTATAAAAAGAGACACAAACTGGACACAGCGGCACACAGCTGTAATCTCAGCACTTTGGATGAATGGGCAGGAGAAACACACGTGCAAGCTCAGCCTTGGCAATTTAGTGGGTCAGTGAGACCCCGCCTGAAAATACAAAACAGCTGGGGATATAGGTCACTGCAAAGGCCCTGGGGTCAATCTTCAGTAGGACACGGGTTGGTAGGAGGAGGAGACACTGTTTCCTTTCTGCCTGCACCTGTCACACAAAGGCACGGCAAGAAGACAGCCACCCGCAAATCAGGAAGTGGGTCCTTACTGGGCAATCATCTGCTAGCACCTTTATCCCGGGTTTCCCAGTTTAAAAACTGAAAAACTAAATTTAAAGACTCAGTCCATAGTATATTTGTCAGCAGCCTGAATTAAGGCACCATAGTAGTTTGACCAGTTACCTAGTAGAATGTTGCCTTAGGACTTACACACGTCAGGAGGAAAACCACAGAAGTGATGTGCAAGAAGTACACAAGTCAAATTGTGAGGTTGCTTTAACAGTGCTTAAGGTGGTTTCTGCCAACCTTGTTTGCTGCAGTCGTACACATTAAGGAAATACACTACATCTGTTTCTGTGTCTACCTGCAGAACAGCCACCACGGCCCATGAGTTGACACGGACCATCTCCCCTCAGCAGCAGTGAGAAACTATCGTCCCTTAGCTGATTAACAACTTTGCTATATCTCTCACCCCTCAAGATGTCAAACATACACACAAATCTTCAACCTAGGTACATTTCACTGTAAGTAAAACAGTATGTATTACAATGTGTTAGCCAAAAAGAAAAGAGAAAAGAGATCAACTGATTTTACACCAAAATAAAATTTTAAAAAGAATGGTTTCTCTTTGGGGAAAAAAGGACAGTATACTATCTGGATAGTTACAATGAGTATCAAAGAATTCCAGTCCATGTTGTAAATTAATTATCAAGCCAATCTGGCAAGGAAAAATGAGTTTATTGAGTTGTATCACAAGGAGAAGTGACAAAAATGAATTCCCAAAAAAAGTCCGTTCACCAAGGATTGCTTCTTTCATTCTCTCCCCGACACACTACTGCTGACAATTCTAGTCCATCTTATTGAATTTGCTATCAGCCACAAAACCAAACACAAATACCTTTCCTTTCTATTTTTTTCGTACCCGTAACTCCCACGAGCAGCACAACCACCATCTCTACCCTGAACTAGAGTCTTCCCAAGGCTCTGCTGCCAGTCACCTACAATTCGGCTCACTTCCACCGACCAGGAGACTCTGTGGTCTCATCGTGTCCTGAGTTGTCAAAGTTTAAACCCATGGCTTTATTCTTGTCATTGAGACACAATAGCCAATACCCACAACTTACAAGTGGAGAGGTTTATTTGGTTCACAGTTTCCAATGGGTTCAGTCCATGATCAACCAGTATCAAGGCAGAAATGGGATGGCCAAAGGGCATGGCAACCAGGAAGCAGAGATAGAATGGAGAAGCTGGGGACAAGAATACACCCTTCCATGTGATATACCTGCACCCACCTCCAATCAGAATCCACCTCCAACTACCACACCGCACTCTTGAGTTCTTCAGTGGATTAATCCAATGTGAATACACCATCCCCATGATCTAGTCGCCTGTCAAATGTCTATCTCTGAGCACAGGAAGTGTGGGGGGAATAGTTTAGATATAAACCATGACAGGCTGCTAATGAATAAAACGACCTCTCCATAAGGCCCTCTAGGTCTTCATCCTAATGGTCTCAAGCTGCCAACATTGTTCTGATTTTTTTCCCTCTTTAGCAAATACGCACAGATACTATTTCGTTTACTTTATTCCTACTATTTCTTATACTTGGAATAAGTAATCTTACTTACCCATCCTTTATTCCCTACCACACAATGCTACTTATTCTGTTAAATTGCTTGTGACCTTCTGTTTCACAGCCCCTGAACCCAACCACAGCACCTCCTCGTGTTCTGCTAAACCGGATGGGGCGCTGCCTCTTCACATTTCCGTACTTATCAAATTGTGCCTCGTACGCCGATCATTACCGTCATCACCTCAACCACTCCAAACTGGAAGCTTGTGAGAGCAAGTTACGGCTTTCTTCCCTGCCCCTTATGAAGAGCTTATCATAGCACCCAGATCTTCAAGGCTGGTACACCTTTGGTGAAATACATTATATTAAAATAAAAATTATCTAATTAGGTTAAATAGAAAACCTTTTATCTTTATCATTATAGACATTGCAGTCATTTTAAACTAAAATATCATAAAAACTGACACAAGCATAATGACTCGCTTTCATATGGTTTAAGTTTTTCAGAGAAGTGGGTTTTACCTTAGACTGTTGACCACTGACAACATGGTTCTCTTGAAACTTTCCAAGACAGTTTTAGTAAAACTAATAAAGGCAAATATTTTTAGTTGCAATGTCCTGTAAAGTATTGGTTAATATTTGCATTTAAAAATACATGAATACTTATAATAGCAGTTATTCCAACTACATAAAAGACTCTAGTAAACCCTTTTAGAATATAAAATGTATACACAGAGTCTACACAGATAAACACCTCATTGCCCACTCAATGTGTATACAGCCCAGTACATCTAACATAACTCATCTAAAGAAAGGGTTTAGAACAACTTCAAAATGCTATTTAAAATTCTACTCCATTTCTAGGGTTTCACTTTCATGTGCACAGAAATAAAATTATCTATTCAAGTTGTTAGATAAATCCTTTTAGTTCTGATGGCTGAGAACAAAGTAAAACTACTGTAATATTTGTAAAACTGTGTTTTCAAACTCAAAGGTGAGTAAGATTGGCACTTTTCCAGAAGTCTTGAAAAAGAGTGTGATATATATCAGTGTTGGTAGCAGTTACCAGAAATAACACACAGAGCATGGTCACATTCAAGGCTAGAAAAGAAATGAGTGGAAAACAATGAAGAGAATAGTATAAGAAGTTAGTGAGCAAACTACACTCATTCTTAAAGACCACTAGATAGAAACTGAGGGGTGAAATAATTTTTATATTTTAATCCCTTTCAAAGCTATAAAAAAATAAAAAATATTTCCAGTAATGCTACTTTGAAATACCAAGAGTCAACTCAAGTCAATTCTCAAGATAGATGGAAAATGAGCAGTCTGAAAACTTATCTTAGTTTTTCTACCTCTCATTAGTCAAATATTAGTCTTCTATACACATTTAAAAATAAAAATATACTATTTTTAAGTATACTATTCTTTGATGGAAATAAAGTTCTTTTACTTACATAAACAGCAGAATATAAAAGGGACAATAATTACTCACCTAGATCATGTCAAAGGACAAAATCACAACAATTAAGTTGAGCCATCTTAACTGAAAAGCCAGGGTTCTAGCAACTGTAGTAAGAGATCATTTCCAAGCTAAAGCCTCCAGCAAGCCTCTTTCCCTAGGTACCTCTGTAAACAGGAGCCACTGACAGAAGGAAACCAGGCACAACTATTCTCTAAAACAGGTTGCTCTGAATGATTGAAAGAGGAAGAACCCAAAGTAAAATACCTACATAAGCAGACAAGCTAAGCCTTTCCCAACTCACCTAAGGAAAAGTACTCTCTTTTTTGGAAAGTAGTTCTACTGAAGAAAAATACATCATTACCCCCAGCAAGAACTCAGATCCACCACTGCACACCACATAATGATCTGAAGGACAGTGGATAGGCAGGACAGACATAAAAAGTCACCCCGGTGACTAAAATTTCCAAACTAGGAGTCATTCCTTTTGATCAAGGCAGAGTGTACAGAAAACTATTAAAATCCACACCATTGAGAAATTAATTTATTTATACACGAATGAAGAATGTGTCAAGTTATGCAGCAGTTCTCACTTTAAATGGGTAACGTTTGATATAAGTGTGGGGGGTCTTGAGAAGGCTCTGGCCAAGTATATGACAGCCCAAGGGGAGGTCACCATCCAATTAAACAGTCACCTTTCAGTTCCGGAAAACTACGAAAGTATACAAAAAGAGTGCTGCAGCATTTGCCTGACAAGCGTGAGGTTCTCAGTTTGATTCCTGGTAATCCCACAAAGAGAGACAGAGACAGACAGACAGACACAAGGAGGGAGGAAGGAAGGGAGGCATTAAGGCTTAATACACTCCAATATATCCATCATTCAAAGTTCAAAACTCATCCACTCAAGACTAATCTTGTTTTATCTATACACTGACTGATTCTTCCACTTGCTAAACAAATCTCAGACTTGTTACATCCATAAATTCAATGAATGTTTTATTTTTGTTTTCTTGTTTTTTGAAATAGGGTCTTGCTATGTAGTTCAGACTATAGCACAGGCTGGCCTTGAACTCATAGCCTTCCAAGTGCTGAGTTAATTAAAGGCGTGCACCATCATGCCTGGCTCAATGATTTTTTTTTTTAAATTTATGAATCAAGCTTTTGGCATCAAATTAATCAAATAATTTAATACTCAGCAATGGTTATCTTCATTTTATTTGACACATGAACTTTGAGTGCTAGAAATGGCAGTGGGAGGGGGCTGGAACAGATAGCTGTGAAAGGTTACCTGAAAAACAATCAGCAATCACATACGCTGCATATTATGCTTTCTCCAATTTCTATTCATGGAAGGATGAGGTCAGAATAAAGTGTTCTTGTTAGTCTGGGTCACAAAAGTAATTCAAGATGCATATAAAAATGCTTATTATCATTCAAGTTCTCTAAACCCATTCAACCATTCAGCCCTTTGCTTTCTGATAAGACTGCCAACAACTATGCCAATTAGTGTCAATTGCCATGTTAGATTTTGTAACATCTGCGCCTGCCTACCAGTTAGTTTAGCCTGCAGAAAGAAGTGACTGATGATTACAAGTCCCAGAAATACTCAACTTGATTCTGAGTTAACATTTCTAAGCTTACAAACTCACGAATTGGCTTTTTAAAGACATGTACCTCCAAATTAGTTTCTATTTCTTCTAGGGCAGGGAGAACAAGTTAAGCCATTATAGTATAAATTACAGTAGTAATGAGTTTTTTAAACTTGAAGCCTTACAACTAAGAAATACCCAATCTAGAAGAACCTCAGTGAGTTATGTTTATTTCAAATAAATATGTATTTACACATGAATTGAAATAAAATATTTCCAATTAAGCACATGTCAAATTTATGCATTTCATTTAGACAAATGACTAACCCAACAAAAATACCTACTCATATTTTGAAATATTTTCTCATTTTTGATTAAAATTTCTTTTATAATTTGCAATCCAGAAATTAAAGTACATGTAAATAGGTAACCATATTTAATGTGGAAGATATCACGAACACCTGGAATTTTATATCTATTTTATCTACTTTTATTTTAAACAACTGCTCACATTTGGAAATAATGCAATACATTTGAAATGTCCAAGACAAATGCAACAATCTTCAATTTATGCTTGGATCAAAATGCTTCACTTTGGTTTATTATAATTAATAGTAATGGTTTCTAAAATATTTCACAATTGAAGCAAATTACATGTAGCTGATGAAAGCTACTGGAAGTAACATGGTGGTTAAAGACGAAGTACATTACTAAAGGGAAATAAAAATTGCATGTCAATATCTAAAAGTATGGGAGATACATATAATGTAGCACATTCTATCTAATGTCATTACTTAAATTGCTACTTTTCCTCAACAATCTATTCTCTGGCTGTAGCAAGTAGAATAAATGGTAATTTTACCTGCCAAATTTGGCACAAAAGAGGACAAGCAACTTCATTAATAGAACAATGCTCTCAATATGATTTTTTCCTTTTTCCACGCAGTGCCAAATAATAGAACAATTCAAATGAAGAAATCTAAGCAAAATTACCTCTTCTTGTGGAAGTTTTACATGCTTGAACAAGCAAATGATACATACAGAATGCTAGCAAACATATCCTCCTTGTAAGTTAGTATATTTCTTGTATGGCAGCTTAATTACAAGCTGAAATGTTATACTTAACCAAGAATGAGAGACCTCCTCATTGAGACTGAGATAGTGGTAGTATGCCTACAAGGTCATTTAAAACATTCTGGAACAGGTTAAACTAAAACATTTAAGCTTTTGGTTACAACATCAACGAATGCCCTGAAACCAGTGGGGCAGAATGAAACAGAAAAGTGTTTTCTTGAATTTTTGACAACTTAAACAACAGAAACAACATCCAATAGCATCAATTCACCAATTACTGCCAACTCCCACAATCCTTGGTGTTTTTGGTAGTACGCCATAAGTGAGATCATAAACTCGTCCAGGGTTTCTTTCAAACTTGATCCCAAACTAGTAAGAACTCTTCTGTCAGTCATTCTTAGCTTCAGTGATTAAAGAGATGCAATCAGCCAAGTCTTGATCATGTTCACTAGATTTTCAAAGCAAAACATACGTATTTTTCCCCCACTGGGTGAATTTTATAGCTCATCAAGTTTGTCTACAGTTATTACAAGAGGAGACTGAGCTGTTTAATCTCCACCAGGTTTCCTCAGTCTTACTCTGTTTAATAACCACATATCATACATCTAATCACAACCAATCATTTTTATAAAGACAGGTGATAAAATAGAGCAGTAGCAAGATAACCCATCACCATGATGCCAGGACACAGAGGAGGAAGACAAGACCAGTCACAGCCAGCCATGCTCAGTCATGTGCCTACACTTTAAAATTTCAAACAATATGTACTTTTACTGAGGTTTAAGCATCCAGAAAGAAAATGCTATGTTTTATTTTATGACTTTGCCTTTTAGAAATAAAAACACCTTTTAAAAAACACTGCTGAATCAAAACAGAAATTTCAATACTGAAAACACCCAGATTACGAATGTCCTTTGATTTTACTTCTACCTGTTTAAATTTTGTCACTCGTTCTGAGAAATGAGTCTAAGCCAAGGAAAGGGAACAAGTACTCAGGCTCAGCATCAACCAGGAATTTTGAGTCCTCAGAGAGCCCACAGTGGAGATGTTGGTAACCACATTTTACAGAAGACAAATTTGAGGCTCAGGGAAGGTAAATAATTGCTCAATATTCCAGAGCTAGACAAGGTTGATCTGATCACACTTCTACGTAGCCAATTCAAATATTTGTTGGTAAGTGCATTTAGAAGGAAAAACATACTAGCAAGGCTAAATATTGTATTACGAAGAATGGTTACTACAATACCCACCATGGTAAACCCACGCTATCTGGAGTTTACAGCAGACAGTAGAATGTTCACGGATAAGAAAAAACTCTAAAAAAAAGAAGGGACAAATCTCCCAAAAAGCAGGATTGGTCAGCTTTGCACCTTAACAGTGTAGGTGCGCCCCATGGTGGCGAAAGAAGGAACTGCAGGCACGTACAGGCCTTCAAACCCGAGGTCGTGGGCAGGAAAGGGGAGGCGGAGGAGACATCCCCACCGGCTCACCAAGCTCATTTGACAAATTTCTCCAAACCAGTCACCAAGATATTAAGACTGTCTCTATCACTGCTCTCTAAATAGTTTGTTACAGCCTCAAAAAGGGATTCATAAAGTAAATGAACATAAAGAATATTATCACTGACAAGTCTTGACTGTATGTAATTTTATTTTTAAAACATCTTACAAAATGTTCATACAATGGAAAATGTCGGTATACAAAATAAAAGCTACATTAGATTTTTTAAAAAGCAAAATGCAATATGTATATGTATGTTACCTTTAACTTTACTTTTAAAGAGGAAGCAAAAAATAGTTTGAGTGCTTGCTAAAACACCAACTACTGAATTAAGAGTCTTTATGGGCAACCCTGTTTGACTTTACAAGAACTGTGGAGAACAGTATCCCTATTTTATAGACAAGGAAAAGACAACTCCCACTGGATTCCATGGCCAGCAGTGCCAGCGTCGGTATTTAAACTCAAACTCATCTGCCGCATGGCCCTTATGTTTTCCTTCATACCAGCGATTAAATAAAACTCTACCAAGACAGCAGTTCAGAGGGGTTCAAAAACATCTTGTAATGGTAAAAGACAGAGGGAGTTTTTCTGTTTTCAAAATGATTGTTTTCAATACAAAGTTAATATCTCTACCACCCCCTCACACAGCCCCAAACTCAACCTGGTTAATAAATACTAATGGCAGACAGATCAACATGAAGATAATAGAAGAATATGGTCACCTATGTCCCTGTATCTGATGTCATTGATGTTTCTTGTTCATAAGACTACCCAGTTTGCATAATAGAAAGTGTTATCACTGTAATATGTTAGTTATTAGCTTCAACTCTTAGAAATAGGATTCCCTAACAAACTGTCTTGTAAATTGATATGAAAGATAATGCACAAGGATCCTTTTGTAATTTTCTATTTCTATCAAGATTTTTGGAGCACTTTCAGTTAATAAAAACAGGAAACTATATAACACAATACTAAAAGCAGAGCCATTAAGAGAATACTTTAAATGACACCAGTGGTTTTAAACAATTAAATCTACAGAAATGCAATAGAATATTTCTGCACTACATCCATAATTCTCTAAACACCGGGAGTTCCACAAAATATTCACAAGTAACAAAACATACAATCACGAACATAGATCACTACCTAACTGCATATTGGATCTTTCCATGAAATTGCTTTCTGACTTATTGCTAAAAGTATTTTTTAAATGTTTTAAGCCTTTGTTGATCATTTTTATTATCTTCAGAAGTGGTATTATTTCTGACTTTTGTGTCTGAGCAATTAACATAGCTACTGCGAATACTGAGTAAGATAAGACTGCGAATACTGAGTAAGATGGGAAAGATCAGTGTGGCTAAGATACAAGTCAGAAACATAAGCCTGAGATTCTACAGATTCTTGGGTGGAATATTTGAAACAAGACACCAGAAGAATTTGTGCCATCCACTACTGTACCTTTTTTGGTGTGAAGTGTGGCTCTGGAAAAATTTTAAGCTTGAGAAGTTTAACTCTGTCTTTTCTTAAAAGCAAAGAGTATAAGTTTCAGAGTAGCTTTTAGGATTTTTATACAAATCAGGGTGTTAAAGAAACTTCTAAAGATGCAAACCTGTGCCTGTGACTGAACAGCCCCCAAAACCCCTGAAGCATTTCAACCTTCACACAATGAAAGAGTGGGATTCTGGGAGAGATCACAACCCCTTGAAATGTAATTATAATTGGGGGCAGAGAAGATAAAAGCTGCCTTGACGGTGCACAAGCCAGACCGTAGACATACTAACTGGAAAAGAGAAGAACATTATTTTCTGGGTAAATTCAAGCAGCTATTCTGATGAAATGTGAAGCTTTGGGGATAATTTTAAAATAACAGGCGGACACATTTTATAATACATTATTTTACTATGAAGAATAGATCCTCATTCTTTCAACATATTTATTGAAATGCATACCACCACCCCTGCACTGTAGGCATAGTGAAGCAGAATACAATTACTATTTGAGCTATGGCAAGCCTTGCTGGTTGATTAGCTTTGTTTTTGTGGTTAATATAGGCTTCTGAAACAATCAACCACCCCATTACATTTTCTGTTATTGGTTTTTACCTTATATGGGCATTCAAATTTGGGGCGTAGGGAATTACTCCACAAGTTTATGCCATATTTTTGGTTCATGCTTCTCACAAGCAAAATATGCAAATACACAGCTGCTGTAAGGGTTGGACACAGCCAGGTTTATTCCACAGATCTCTGACTGCCACCAATAGCCAGTACTGATACAAAAGGAACCTTGGTGAGGGAAGCTATGTTTTCTTAATAATAACAGTTGTATAAACATAAGGTCTTCTCAGTTAAAGGGAAGCCAACATCAAAAAGCAGTAAAACATAGAACCCTAAACCCCTCTTCCTTTGAAGAAACCCGTTTGAAGCGAGGTGTTTCTAGTTATGGGTGAATGAAATGAGAATTCAGCTGCAACAAACGAACACCCAGTCCTATGAAGAACTAATTAAATCCATCTGAGAAACTGCATCTCGAACTGCTGCACACATTTCAAAGGAAAGTGCTTGTCCGCATTTTGCGAAGACATCAAAACATTCAGTTATAACTATCCACATGGAGGCTCTACAACGATGTTATTTTTATGGACTACAAAGCTCCATAAAAGTAATGTCAGGAGTTTACACTGTTTCACTATGGAAAAATCGGAGTTAAGGCTGAGCATTTGTATGTGTCACTATGTGAAATTTCTCTCTGGCCTCCAACTCTGGTTTTGTAGATATTCTCTAAGACCTCAAAAAAAGGAGAGCCATCAATATTTAAAATGTTTCACACATTCATTGAGTAGAGGTGGTTAAAAAACTCACAAAAGAAATAGCTACAGTTGCACAGTTAACTTTGTTTTTCTGATAAAGCCAGGATTCTGATCTTAAGACTCTTCAGCAGCTAATAAAAACCAGCAGAAGCAGCAAGGATTTAAAAAACCTGGCTTGACAAAAATATTCCGTTTAACAGCTATTAGCTGTTCTACGAAGCGGCAGAAGAAAGCTGCCCCGAAAACGTACAACGCTGTGCTGAGAGAGGAGAGCTGTATTCGTGCCTATTCCCCTCAGCTTTTCTATTTTTGTCCCTGGTCATTGTGAGCCTGTAGAATTAAGTGGGGCAGCCACATGTTTTCCTATGGGATACTATCAGTATAAAAGTGGGTGACAAGCTCCCTAAATAGGTGAAAATCTTCAACTCTTTTCTTCAAAATATACAGAGATAAAACTTCACAAGTAATTTCCAGCCTGAGGTACAGCTCAATGGTAGAGCCCTTACCTGGCACGTGGCAGGCAGGCCTTGGGGTAAACCTTCAGTACTGCCCCAACCTCAAAAAAACTTAGAAACAAAAAACCTTGTTTCTTTCATTGCAAAAAACTTCAATAAAAAGAGCGTTACTAGGCAGAAGAATCTCTGACTTTTCCCTGCACTCGCCATGTGACCCTGATGCAAACCCTCATTTGTTCAAGCCCGATGTGTTCTCTCCTGTCAACTGAGAAGGTGGCTACCAGGAGCCAAAGTCCTACAATTTTTAAATTCTGTGTTTTTTTCTTCACATGTGAATTCATGGAAACATTTAACAGATTTGTGTGTGATCTAACTTATCATTTACTCACAGTAATGGAAATACGCTAACGTACACGCCCATTTGTGTGCCACCTGCTTGCCCCGAGAACATTTCAGGCATTTCATGACAAGTTTAGTAAATTAACTCCAACTCAAAAGGTTTGGGTCAGAGGAAATTTTACAGCAAATGATAAATTCCTGGAAACAAATACACACTGCCATATATTGATGGAGAAAGAAATGTGAAGAATCAAACATTCTTTTCAAAATATTGACATTATTATTTTAAATACTGCCTGGAATTGTATCCTCAAGAATTCATATGCAGTAATAGAAATTAACAACAAAAAGGGCTAATCTAACTATTTTTAAAATGCCAGCTGTAGGAAAAGTACACGTTCAATTACAGTTACAACCTGAGATGTATTAAACATGAAATGCAAGGACTGGGAATATAGCACATTCCCAGGCAGAATACCTGCCCAGTATGTGTGAGGCCCTGGGTCACACTCTAGCAGTGCAAAATACAAAATAACATAATAAAGTTATTAAATATATAAATATATAGAATTAGAGTACTTCAATGAAGATCAAATTTTATTTTCTTTTATTTACTTATTTATTTATTTATCTTTTTGAGACAGGGTCTCGCTCTGCAGTTTAGGCTGGCCTTGAGCTTACTTTGTAGCCCAGGCTGGTCTCGAACTTGTGACGATCCTCCTGCCTCAGCCTCCCCAGTGCTGGTATTACAGGCTGCGCCACCACATTCGGCAGATGATTAACTTTTAAATGCCTTAGTAAATTCAAACCTATAGCCTGATAGACTCTACTAATATGTGGGTTACAGTTTTAAAATGTATTTGATGTCCATGTTATTAATCATTTATAACTAAATTAATGAAATATGCAACACATATAAATAGTACCAGCTGGAAAAGCTATTAGAACCTTAATATCCCACTATGGTAATGGGGTACAGGATAAGCTACCCCAAAATATGCACCTTAGCATATGGAATATTTTTTAAGTCAAAGGAATTCAAGAAATGGCAGGAGCTGGAGTCTGACCTTTTCCTGTCACAAATCCTGAAACTTCATATGAGAAGTACCCGGCCTACACCAGGCAGAAGGGGCACCCTTACATCCCAAAGTGCCTAGAGGACTCTGAGTTTGCGCACTTCAATCATAGCCTTTATCCAGTGACATTTCCCATGATTCTCTACTCTTCATCAAACCTTTCAAATCATTCCTTTGGTTCTCAGGCAGGTGGTATACTTAGCCGGGCCAGCTGCCTCACTGTGCATAAACTCGGACCCCGTCTCACTTTTCTCACCTGAAACCCTCACACCTGTGTGCTTCAGTTCCCACTGTTGATTAACTTTGCGGCATCTCTGAAGGTGCTGATTTTTCCTGTGCCTAAATGTAGTATTAATTTGTGTCTGCTTTGCTTTACTGGTCATCATGTTTTCACACCAATGAAGCTAAGGAGCTTGAATATGATGTTCCTCAACTCTGACTTTAAGAGATGGAGATCATACTCTTCTCAGTGGAGGATGAATACAGGACTTTTACAGTTGAAGAAAGAAAACTAAAAATAGAGTGCAAATGGGGAGGGGAAGAAGAGTTGGAGGGAACAGAGAAGGGGAGGGAACAGACTGGAAGGGCAGGGAAGGGGACAAAAGCAAGAATTAGGATGTGTTATGTCCATGTACAAACTCCCTATGACAAATGTAATCACTATGGACTCAAACATGTACTGACAAATGTTTTAAATGTCTTTTAAAGTTCTTTTTCTCTTGCTTAAAAAACAAAAAATACTCTATATTATTTACTTTGTCTTTTCTTAAGACTGTGAAGAAAAAAAAATTTTTTTTTGGTCATCTTGAGACTGGGTCTCACTACGCAGTTCAGGCTGGACCTGAGCTCACTTTGTAGCACAGGCTGGCCTTGAACTCCCAGTGATCTTCCTGCCTCAGCCTCCTGAGTGCTGGGATTACAGGTGTGCACCACCACGCCTGGCAAAATATGAAGAAATTTGAAACAGTATGTTAATCAAGCCATTTTTAATATCCTAAAATTATTTCAGCAAGTAAATATTTTAGAAATTTAAATGTATTTTATTATATAAATTGTCGTCAAAAGTGATATGTGAGTCAATAAAAGTAAAGATGTATTTCACCATAATAAAATTAATACAACACATCAGGACAGCCAACCAACTAAACTTTACTAATAATGTCACTGAAAATTTAACAAAATATAAAATACAAATAAATATAGTTTTCAATGTAAAGATTTTCAGAATTTCCAGGGACTAGTGGTGTAGTCCAACAATACAGTGCGTGCCTAGCATGGGCGAGGCTCTGACTGATCCCAGGGTCACAAGCAACAAAAACAACAATAAAACTTTAAATTATGCAAGGTATGTTTATTCTGCTTCCAATCCACTCATAATAATCTTTTGTTTTTTCTTTTTTTTTTTTTAGTACTGGAAATCAAACTCAGGACCTTGTGCTTGCCAGGCAGATGCTTATGCCACTGATCTATAACCCCTGCCTAGTCTTTTGTTTTTCAAAAGCACACCACTGGTATTGAAAGCAATTTTCTTTTAAATAGAACTAAGCAATTTTCTTTGCAATCCCAATTATCTTACAAGGCACGAGTAGGGCTGATCTCTTCCCTGTGGACAGTGGGAGGGTGGCCCCTCCTGCCCCACCCCACCCCCAGAAAAGGCACAGCGTTTGACTACTTCCCTAGAGGGATGTACACTAAAGGGTGCCCACAAGTGATTGAAAGATCTTGCAGGTTGAATCTTAAGAACCAGTGTATAATTCCTCACACTCATTTTTTTTTCCTTTGACACAGTAACTAGTAAAATGGTCAGCTTGAGCCTCCTATTAAAGATGGCTCCCATCAGACACCATGGGCAAATAACATTGTAAGAAATAAACCTTTCATATTTTATGTTCTTCTGATTTTGAGGTAGCTGTTATGTACAATATTCTACCTGATCATGACCACTATATTAAATCATGTTTGAGTTATGTTACAATAAGAATACGACACTTTTTCTTTCCATCAAAGACAGCTAAAAACTTAATAGTATAGTAAGACTGTGGGCCCCGCGGATGATCCGCAGTGGGCCCCGCGGCTGCTCCGCTGTGGGCCCCGCGAATGATCCGCAGTGGGCCCCGCGGCTGCTCCGCTGTGGGCCCCGCTGCTGCCCCGCTCTGGGCCCCGTGGCTGCCCCGCTGTGGGCCCCACTCAGGGCACCTCATGGACTAGACCCGCCCCCACCCATAGCACGATGACAGGGTGGAGCCAGGCAGTCCGCTGTGAGCATATGTGCTTTCCCACCTCTGACCATGGCAGTTTGTATACACCCATGTATGTTATAGTATAGTCTGAGGCAGCTATATCTCTTCCCAAGGCAAGAGTCCAAGGATATAAATAAACCCAGGAGGACAGTTATTATCACAGGGAAGATGACTGATTGAGTGATAGGGCAATGGAGATGAGGGAGGAGAAAAATTGAATGATCAAATGGGCCATCATCTGTGTAATTGAGTAACAAAGGTGAAGGTAACATTATGTAGGACAGCATCCAGAGCTAATTCCCTTCTATGTTCTCTATAATTCTGTATTTCCTCAGTTGTTTTTGTATTAACAGAAGTGAAGATAACTTGGTATTTCCTTTAATGTTTTTGTGTTAACTAATGTGAAGATAACTATGTAATACAACATTCAGTGCTAATTCCCTACTATATTCTGTATAACTTTGTATTTTTTGTTTTGTTTATGGCTTTTCTGGTTCATATGTCTCCATTCTTTTGTCTTTAAAATAAAAAAAAAAAGAAAAAAAAATAGTATAGTAAGACTCATTTGAATCTGTACTTAGTATCGGTAACATTAAAATGATCCTTTAGAAAATGATTTTTTAAAAAAACATCTCAAATAATCATTCCCAACTCTAGTGAAAGATTGAAGTTTGATAATTAAAACAAAATTTGCAAAGCAAAACTTTACTCTTTCTTTGCTAATAACGTGTAAAGAACTGAAGAGATTCTTCAGTGTGTTTACTGTATAGATGAGTGGTTAGAGAAAAAAGTATAAAATTGGATTTAAGAAAAGTTCAACCTGAAATTTCTTCACTGTGTTTCAGAGTTTAGGAGACATCACATTCACCACAGCAAACTTTCCACTGTAGACTGGATAATCATTCAGCTCAGTGCACTGTGTCTCCTACTGTGGGAAACGTACTTCCAGATGGTGCTGGGTTTGGCCATACCTTTTGCTTTGGCCAATAAAAATGGGTAAATATGAGACAAAGTGTAACACATTCCCATTTTGAACCACCAGTGGTACATGCGTAACTGTCCTGCTGGGTGGCCCGTGCCACCTGATGGGACTGTCCCATGGTGCCTGGTCATGAAGGTGTTAAATGTGCTTGTATGGTTGCCTCACCCCCCAGTTCTCCCACTTCCTATTATGCAAACATGCTCCTGAAGGTGGCCTTCCCTCCAGCCTGGTCCCCTGGGAGAAGCTGTGCAGCGGAAACCCAGCCCTGACCAAAAAGAGAGGCAGAACCAGCTGGGCCCAATTCACTCCTGGCTCAGCCATCTCAACACCGTGGAACGAAGGCCAAATTTCACCTAACTGCGCACAGCCACAAAAATTCTGGACTTACTTTATCCCAGGAAAAACTGAATCCTATTCATTTGCTTAGACTTTTCCTCCTAGAGACAATTACTCTAGGTCCATCCCATTTCTGAGGTGCCTCTTTGCAAACAGATACAATTATACATCACAAAAAAGCCCAGAAAAAATTTCATTAAGTTTTGATCTAGTATCTAGAAAAATATATTTGATGGCAACTAAAAGTTCCCTTAAGTTGGAAACAACAGAATGTTACATTGATGAATAAAAAGCAAGAATTATCTTATTTTTCACGATACAAAGATCACATAGTTGTATTATGCTTACATATATGCACTCGTAAGAGTCCAGTTTGGATTACATCACAATTTTGAAATGAAGAATCATAACAATTTGATATTTGGAATTACATTTCCCAGGGGCTAAATCTGTGATAAGTACAATCACTATTTTCTTCAATTATAACAAATTGATCTGGTCAACACATTGGCTGAATTTTAAAGGTATTCTATTATGTAACCAGTTTGTAAAACATGTATGAAAGGCAAATGTCAATGCATATTTCACCATTTTTATATGCAACACTCTAATTTATTTAAGACTTTTATAACTATGAGAAAGTGTTTTCTCAAGTCTCCTTCCTCTTATACACTTTGCCACAGTTCAACAGCTATTTCCTAAAAATCTCAAGGGGTATGTCAATGAGCCAGTCCAGGCCATTACCTTTATAAAGCCTGGATCTTAGTGGGAAAGGACTGAATTAAACAAATGAACAATGAAATAAGCAAGAGAACTCAAATTCATGATCAGGGCAATGAAGGAAAGAAATGCTGAGATGAGAGCAAATAACCAAAGGACCAACCAAGAGCTAATGACTGATCTTGCTTCCCACCACAAAAACAATGAGGTCAAAACAGGACCACCAATCAACTTACCACAACTAGTGATCAGTGGCTGGGGATAGCTCAGTGGTACAGCACTCACCCAGCAGGTGCAAGGCCCTGGGTTTGATTCCCAGTACCACAGAAGGTAGTTTTTTTAAGTCACATATCAAATGAGTTTACTAAAAATATGACAAATTTATTATTTCATGACAGTGATAAAAACACTATTTCTACAAGGCATAAATTTGAGCACAATTTAGACTTTTGAAAAAGATCTGTCCATCGATAATATTCACTAGAACGTACCTTATAAATTGCTCCTGTAAGAGACAGAATAACAACCAAAACAAACAAACAAACAGACCCCACAATACCCTGGTCTGAAAGACCAGCCCCACCTTCATCACTAGTGATGTATCGCCTGTCCTGCGACACCCTGCTTCAGGCAGAGTCACCTGGTGCTGTCTAACCACAGAGGTCAATGCTCCATCGCTTCCTGATCTGCCTCAAATGGACGCTCAATTTGCCTACCTCTCTATTCTCCGTGCTTCAGTCAATTCTCCCTCCTAATGTCAACCTCCACCGTCAATTGTCGATCGGTTCCACATACCTCAAAATTCTGATGTCACAACCTACTCCTCAGTCTGTCTCATCTCACCCCTTTCCCACCACCTTGCCCATGCCTCCCTCTCCTTCCTTCAGAGAAGAACGGAATGGAAGCTGCTCCCCCAGGTCAGTGGTGGTGAACCTATGACCCGCATGCCGCAGCGGGCATGCAGAGCCCTGTCTGCCAGCAATGGCAGCCAGGTCAGCCCAGTAGCCAAGTATCAGATAACCATTTTTTTAACCTAAACTAAAACCTCAGTATTCAGGTTTAAGTGCAGAGTTGGTACTTTATGATAAATAAGTGGGTTTCAGTCTCCAAAAGGTTTGCCATCTCTCTGGCACCTTCAGTACTATCAGCATTTAAGAACATTCAAATTTGCCCTCCCTCAACACTAACCCCATTCACCAGGCTCACCCCCCGGCCCTTAGGAGACTCTCTCCTGATACTGGTCCACACACATCAGCTCACTATCAACTCACCATCACTGAAATTACACTCAATTATTTTTGGTTCATCCAGTGGACACGTGTCAGTCTTTTCTGGTTTGTTTGTACACGATACTCTCACTACTCTCTGGTACCACTGACTTCTTTATTTTAAAACAAGTCTTTGAAATTCGGAGACAACACAGTTTCTTGGGTTTGTGTTTTTCTGTTTGCCTGCAGTGCTGGGAAGGAATCCTTAGCCTCGTGGGTTCAAGGCCGGGCCCTACCACCGAGCTGCATTCCCAGCCGTCTTGAGCGTCTTTTCCTTTTTGCAGACGGCCCCTCTCTTCAGTACCCTCCGCAGACTGCTCTGCCCCGCCCACCCTGAAGTCCTTAGCGTTCGCAGGGTTTCCACTTGCCTTGCTTTCCTTCCTCCTTCCTCTCCTTGCTCAGCGGGGTCCCTCCTCCCAGCGCCACCTGTGTTATTACCGGGGATCAAATCTCTACCCAATCTCTCTCCAGAGCCAGAGAACACTGCGTGTGAAGACCCAGTAAATATCTCCGGACCTCTTCAGTAACGTGTGGAATTAGGTATTTCTGAATTTTCTCTGTACACCACGTTTTAGCAAACAGCACTATAATCTAATCAGCTGCTCTACTGGTGTGGGCACATCCCCACCTCCCCTTCCTTTCAACCTCACACTAACACACAGGATTACAGTGACACAGCTTACACTGCGGAGGTGCGAGCTCGGGAACCGCAGTTGGATTCCCAGGTCTGAATCAACTCTGTCACTGGCTGTGCGACTATGGAAACAGTAGCTAACCTCTCTGTATTTCAGTCTTCTTACATGTAAAACAAAAATCAGTCAATAGTACTTATGATTTCTAGGGCTGATGTAAAGATTAAGTAACTGATGTTGGTTCCAACTGCTGTCACATGACACACTGCAGTTGGACACCTGTGAATAGCGCCTGACACGTTAGTATGTAATGTTATCACCGCTCCACAGATGCTGTCTTGTTATCAGTGTCTACCTGTGGCTAGTTCTGCATCTTAACCCTCTCACGTCAGGGCTCCCATCTCCTACTGCTCTCCCGAAGAGGCCACTCCGAGACGCCGCTGCAAGAAGGCCCTCTGCGGCTCTCCAGGTCAGTCACAGCGATGCCGACATGGCTGCAAGCCCTGCGCCTGGGCTCTGCCTGTCCCCTCATAGTTCACTTCTTGTCAGCACCCCCTGCCAGCCACCAGCTCCCTGACTGCAAGCCTCCCATGGCGCAGGCATATGCAACTTCGCCGTTTCCTCAGACACACTATACACCTGTTAGTTTTCTTTGTAGTTTACACTGTAGCTTGGAAACTCTGAGCCTGTGCCTCGCCCCCTCCCTGCCTGCCCTCCCCGGGTCTCAGCATGGCCACTCTTTCCTTCCTGAAGCCTCCTCTGCCAGCCAAAAATCCAGGCCTGAGGGTCCCCCTGTTTGCTCTCCACAGTTCCCGCTCGCTGTATCGCCACTCACTTGGCCTATGTTATTGATGCAGCCTTTGTTCTTGTCACCTCCAGAAGGTGATAATCCACGAGGAGTCAGGTATATGGTCTCTCCTGATGACACTGTTTCTCTAGGGCAGGGTCACTGCAGACACTAAGCAGTCACTAAATTATTTCATAACTAAAATTATAAATGCATTGTGACAACAAATAAAAACTCATCTGATGGGTGAGTCACCGATCGAAGACATTTTAACAGGTGACTTCACTGTTCATTTCAGTTATAAATAAGTTTGAGAGGCCAATAATATCACACCAAAATGAGTAAAATAATTCTTAATATTTGTTTGGTTGTAGAAATTCGGCCAGGGCCCAGAACAAGTTATGGACTACTACATATTAGTATGCAAAGGATTATAAAGTTGAAACAAACTAAAGCAGAATACCTGGTGTCAATATTAAATGTTTTATCCTAAGTAAAATCTTCAGAAAGTAACAGAAACCAGCGGATAGTAGTAAAAATCACTTGAAGTCTTAATTACAGTATTTGCCAACTCTAATATGATAACAACCCATCCCATTTAGTTTCTCATTTCCAAAGTAACTGAATTTTATAACTTATTTTTGTTCTTCACTTAGTGCCATAACAAGTTACTTGCCTCTTAAGCACAACATGACTGAGCCATTTAAGAGGGTTCAGGTGCAGCTGTGCATCCAATTAGACAGGCAATTTTCCAGATTACATGGGCAGGATCCTCACATCTTTATGAAAATTCAGTCCTATGGTTCAAAAGCGGAGTATGGTACCCACTGAAAAGGCTGCATTTAAAAAGTAAACAGATCAAGCTGTGCAAGGTGGCTCTTCAGACTTGATTTCTCTGCAGCCTTGTTTATCTGACCCCTCCCATCAGGTGTCAAGCTGATTTGGATGTGTTTGCTGTGAAAGGGTTCTCTTCAGTTTGGGGTGGGGAAGTCACATTAGGACGGCAAGTTACTTTTGAACCCCCTTCCTAATACAAAAATAGGGAGAATTATCCCATTCCCTGAAACATCCCTGTGGTATTTAAGGAGCACTGAAGTTAGCATGAATTCTCAGAACCTGAGTAAAATTTTTTGCGTGAGCTCATATTTTGATACTAGCAAAACATGTACTTTCTAACTCTCCTATACAGGATTCTCTCTGGAGGGCTGGGGATATAGCTCAGCGGAATAAGTGCCTGCCTAGCAAGCGCAGGGTCCTGAGTTCGATCCCCAGTACTGCCAAAAAAAAAAAAAGAGAATTGCTGCAGGATTCTCTCTGGATAGTTTATATATCTAAAGAAGAAAAGTGTGGGAGGAAAATGGTTATCTCATCACAATTTTAAGGAGAATTTTTCCATTTTTGCACTTTTTTTCATATGGACAGGCGCCACTTATATTTCTTTTGTTATAAAATCATCTTTGAATGCTTTCATCTGGATTGTTTTTTATACTGATTTTCAAGAGTTCTTCATAGGCAAAAGATTTACCCCTTTGTGAATAAAATGAATTGTAAAATTTCCCTATGGTTTGTTGGTTTCTCTGCTGGCTTTCCTTATGATGGATTTGTATTCTTTGTAGAACAATTTTACATCATTTTCTTAGCACTATCTTGATTTATTTTGCTAGTAATTTTTTTCTGAAATGGAAAAATAATTTTATCAAGAATATACATGTTCTTGCCAAAGAAAATTCATGTTTATATGTTTTTCTTTGCAAAAATCTACTGACGGAAAATAAGGTATTTTCCTCAAATATAACTTTTCTTTCCCCTGCTTTGTTTAGTAAACTTTGTAAAGCTGGAGGAGGGGAAAGTCTAGGTGAAAGAAGTGCCTGACAAGAAGCAGTTCACATAATCGTAACATTCAACTACTGTCATAAGAAAAAGTTTTAAGTATAACATATCATACAACTATAAAAACTTATCTCAGTTTTCCATCATTTACTACATACTGTTAGTCAGTTTCTAAAGAGGATTAGAGTCCTCGATGGCAAGTTCTTAATGGCGCTGTGATACTCATCTTAAATGCTCTACATGCACGCTCTCTCCCAGCTGCTGACTGCACTTTAGCTACAGAAAACTTTTTAAAATAAAAAGCCTAGATAAGGTATAAATGTAATAGTTAATTGAATTCATTTTCTGGTGGCCTTTTCATGATCAAAAATAAGAGCTGGTTCTAAAAACTGACAATAGAGGCAAAAGGATAGATAATGTTTTTTTCTAGGAAAAGTGTTCAGAAATTATTTAAAAGAATAACCATGAGACATATTCTTAAAAAATTTTAGTAACTGAATGATTTATCATTATTTTCTATTAATAGTATAAAAGGAACAAAGATGTGCATATAAAATGCACATAAAAGCTCTTATTAGAGACACATTTAAGACTCAATAATTTGAGAATATAAAATTTTTTTGCATATAAGATTATTTATTGATATATTCTAAGTTTATTTGATTACTTTTTAATGAAAATGTTATACAGAAATGCTTGAACACATTACTTAAAGCCGAATTTTCAAAACACTGCTTAAATATCAAAAGAAACAAAAAAAAACCTGGTGGAATTTTTTTAGTTAAGTCTAGAACAAAAGATATGGCAGAAGAACAAAAGGGAAAGGATTGGTTGTATCAGAGAAACAAAACGTCAAAGAACGTGTATATAATTATTTCTTATTATGCATCCATATGTAATTATTATTTTTTATTCTTATGTTCACCACCATATCCATTCTTTGAGAAGAAAAATATAGGGTGGTAATTGCAATGATATGAATACTACAAAACATGTACCTCCCTCCACCACAGGCATTAGAGATCATTTTGTTTCAACCAAAGCAAATGTTATTAAGAAAACAAAATAAAAGTACAAATTCTTTCAGATACAAAATCTTATCTATCTCAAACTTCATACTGCTCTCAAAAAAAATTACTTGTATAAAAAGTAAAATCATTGCTAAAAGTCACTAGTTTGAATTTTATCTACAAAAAATAATAGGGTTTTAAAAATACTAACAGTTGCTCTTATCTAGCAGCTCTAATTGAAAGAGAAATATTTTGTGTACTATTCTTTATATTAACAGTGATCTATCCACAGTTCAGTAGAACTAAATTTCCGTAACTATATGATCCTCTTTCTGACCCTCAGTTTCAAGATCTGTAAACTGGACTATTAACATCTAGCTATGAAAGGAAACTGCTCAAAAGTAAAGAGCAACTGGGATGAGGGAAAAGAGAAAAGAAAGAAGGGGAAACTATGCACATATGTATACACAGGAGAGCTAACATGGTTGTACTACTGTCTTCTATCGCTTTACTGAGAGGATCAGTTAATGATTCATTATTCCATCAATCTTGCATGTCTATATTTGTTTTCCTAAGAAACCACTTTGAAGATATCAATATATAATACAACAACCATTGTTAATTTCCTACCACTTTGTCTGTAATTCAGTATTGCTTGTATTGTTGATACAATATTTTGTAGATGGATGTCTATTTGTTAATATGCTTTCCTTCTTTTATTTTTTAAAATAAATTTTTAAAAAATCTAGCTATCAGGTTTACTTCTAGGACTCAATAAGATAATGTATGTAAAATGCTTACCACAGAGGCCAAGACAAGGTAAAATTTCAGTAAATGTAGACCAAAGTTAATTAGTTGTTTCATCAAAGGCTAAAATAAGCAGAGGCTAAAATAAGTACTGTAAACAATAATGCAACTAGAAAGATAGAAACGACTGCAGTGATGCAAACCTGTTAGAGCTTTCATTGACAAAAGCTGCTGCAGCATGTGTGCCATAGGTATTGCCACCGCTGGGCCCTAGTGCATGCTAGGTAACACCCTAGTGCTGAGCCATAACCCCAGAACTCACTAAGGGAAGAGATTAGGGCTGGGGCAAAACTGGTCAAACAACTGGACATAATCTGTCAAAATCCTGAAACCCAGGTACCGGCTCAGAACACAGAATCCAAGATGACTATGTATCCTGAGCACTGTATGCAGAATCCATCAGAAGCATACTATTTTCAGTCTTCATTTACATTTGTCATGAAACCCAGCAAATTTTCAATAGACCAGTTTAAATCTGCCACCAGGCCGTGTTTTTGATAGGACAGATGTCCCAATGCCTTATTTGCATGTGGGGGAAGCCTGAACATGAATTCCAGATATAAGACTTCTCCCTATCCTCATGGCCACTCTGAGTCTGTTCACCAGCCTGGTCTCACTCTGCAGAGCATATTTCCTTTCTAACTTCAATCAGTGCACATTCCTGCTACCTTTTCCTGTGTACAATATCCAACTTTTTGTTTAGGACACCAAGAACATGGAAAGAATTTCCCTGATGCCCACCATTCTGGTAACTTCATCATACATACATGTTTGTTCCTGGATTTTAAATTGTATTCTAGAACTCTGAATGTCCATCTACATGCAAATACTACACTGTCCTGATTACAGTATAATTTTATAGTATGTTTACAACATGGAATCTGAAACAAGCACACAGAAGTTATAGCTCTAAGGAGCAAGCTGGGCAGTGCTCTTACTCAGGCAAGGCATTGCTTAGAAAAACACTGCATAACATTAGCAGACTGCAGTATGGTTCAGTGGTGACTCCATGCACAGCTGAAAGTCTATACTTATAAAATTAACCTTCCCTGATGCTTTTCTACTTATTTACAAAATTTGTTACTCAACCTGATACATGGTTGTGTCCATTTATAAAACTATTGTTTAAAAATAATCATATAGATAGAAGTGTAAAGAATGAAAAGTTTGTGAGTAAAGATGTCATAAAATAATTGTTTAACTCCATCCTGATTTCTACTTTAAGAGAATTCAGTGAAATATGTTTCAGAACCAAAACTTTCACAAACAAAATACATTATGAAATGTAAAGAAAACTATGATGCCTACCCTTCATCCATAAATTAATCTCATTCATTTGTGAGGCTGACTATTATACAAGAATGCTGGTTTCTTTGGAGCGCTGCACTTGTCTGGCACACAGTAGGAGTGTAAGAAGTATTTATTGAATAAATGAATTCATACGAACCCTCAACTTGTGGTGGTATTTTCCTCACTGATACCAAGACACTGCCATGGCTCTCAATTTCAGTGAAAATGTATTATTTTTACTTTCATGTCCTATTTAAATCTTCTAATAAAAAAGTCATTTGATTGATCAAAACAAAATGACATCTCAGTGATACTTAGCTATGAGAAATACAGGTAAACATAATACTCATTACACTAAGATGTATAGTAGCTTCCTTGAATTCACGCTAAAAATACAAAACCATAAAAATTAAAATGGCAGCACTCTGTGGTATGTATCTGGCAATGTCCAATCACAGACTTTAAACATATGATTTATATTGTAACATAAACATTTGAAATTTTACTTTGTTCATGACAGTCCAGAATTGAAATTACTGTGTTCTCCTATGGACATTACCCAAGTTCTCCAAAACAAAAAGAACACCACCATAAGGTAAACTTAGCCTCAAGACTGTTACATAGCATAGAACCTGAAGATAACATTATAGGATATTCTGGATCTCTTGTTTAAAAGGAATGATTACATACCATAGCTGTCGTGTTTGGAATTATAATTAAAGATGTTCTCTATAACAAAGTTAAAAATATTACTTTTTAGTAAACACTAAAGAAAAACTAATAAAGTATCAGGAACTGAGTTAGTAGGTGGCTAAATCTAGGAATGAGTTTCCTAATTAACATTAGAGAACAAAGTCCCCTTTACATTCCACTCCCTAAAGAAAATGAAACAAATGCATAGCTATGCTATAAATTTGAAAGAAGACAATCACTGAATAGTTACTTAGAAATAGTTTTAAGTATTGGTGATTACAAGAGCACCAAATGAAGAAATAGAACTCACAGAGAATGTTGACCCACTGTTGGATGCTACTACAGTGTGCTCTTCATCATGCAGCTTTATTGAGAGCTCCCACTTAGCCACGTCGGGTTTCATAACAGGAACTCTAAAACAGAAAAGGGTGAGCAATTGTAACTCTTAATAATAATGATTGTATATTGTTATCTCTTAATAAACTAATGTTTCTTTGGCATTATGTGTGTGGGAGAAAGCTGCCTAAGAATGTATTTCAGAACATTTTATTTTAAAAGGTTCTACCCTTAGAGAAAAGGTTTCAAACTTAAACTAGAGATTTAAAAAAATTGAAAAGCCAAAGACAGCCGCAGGCACTATGGAATATCTGTGGCACCGTCATCTCTTTCAAGTACTATCATCTACTCTAAATTTGAGGTCCTTCACTGTGACAGTCCACAACTAATTTTCCTTAAGCAATATTAATTTTTTCAATTTTTTTTACTGTTCAAGGCAGTTTTTAAAATACAATAAAATGAACCACTCCTTAAGCTTCAGAGACATCAAATAAATCACTGAGTCAGCATAGAATTGTTGCCATAGAATTGTTTTGCTTTTGTTTTATTATTTGTAATTGGTGAGAATAAAATCATACTAAAGAGAGATCATACTAAAGAGTGATCTCTGCTTATAGAATAGAATGCTGCTTCATGAAGTCAATTAAAAACTTACCTTTGCGTATTAGCTAAAATATAAGCACAAGGGAAAAGCGAATCAAAATTAAATGACTTACAAATTCAATCAATACTAAGTGGTTGGTGCTAAGTTTTGGGGTATCAAAAAACAAGTAAGATGTGCCTTTTATCCGGGGAACTTATACAAGGTCTATGTCTTTTCTAATCTTCATTTTCCCCAACATCTAAAATCCAAACAAGGCTTTTGTATCTCTAAATGATACTCAACTTCCACAGATCTTTTCTGCTTTATGGTCAGTATTACATTGTTCAGAAAACCTACATCAAGCAGCCATCCACTGAACCAAAAACTTTAGAATACAAATGTATTTCCCAAAATATTTTCAAAGGTAACAAAAATGTAATGATTTTATAATCAATCTAATTTAAATATTATGTATTTACATTCCTTGTATTTGTAAAATTATTTACTAAGCACTAAACATTAGCATTTTGGAGTATCCAGGCTGGAGTTTAAGCCACATTTCTAAAGAGGATTGCAGGTTATATTTTCATTTACGCCTCAAAATTTCAAAAGAATTCTGTTTCTCAGTACAAAAATAGTTTAAAAATCTGTGATTATCGAGCCGAGGATATAATTCAGCAGCACAGCGTGCCTGCCTGGCAAGTGCAAGGTTGTGAGTTCAATTCCCAGTACCAAAAAAAAAAAGACAATACAAATTTTTTAAAACCTAAAAAATAAATAAATAAATAAAAATACCTGTAATCGTGATATTTTTTTTTCTGGTATTAAGGATCGAACTCAGGACCTTGTGCTTGCCAGGCAGGCACTTATTCCCCTAAGCTATATCCCCAGCCCTATAATCATGATATTACTTCCAGTCATTCTATCTAACGCATGATGATTAATTTAGGTAAATGTTTCTATTTAGCCCACTATTTGATCTGTTTCCTAAAGATGAAGAAATGCTTCAAACATTTTGGATAGAGAAAAACAATAGAATACTAAAAAAAATGCATGGAGAATAACTTACACTGTACACACAAGCTTGGAAGATGCTTTCTTGGCAGTCTAAAAAGGACTGTTTCAGAGGACAGAACTTCACACAAGAGTGTCGGAATGAACAGGGGCTTCAGGGAACAACACAGGAGAAAGGAGTGGGAGGAAGCACGCGAGATGTGGCAGACAAAAGCACAGGAATGCTCCTCTCAGCACTTGTTTTCCAGAGGGCATTTATGTGCTCCTGTGTTTGTCTCTCCTACCGGCCTGTGAGCCCCTGTGAGACCACTCCTGTTTCTTTTTTAAAATACTTACTTGTGGGGGGCAGGGTGCAGATGGAAAGCAAAGCTTGCACGTACTTGGCGAGTGCTCTGCCACTGAGCTACACCCCCTCCCACCCGTGTCTGACTTCTTTCCCATTCGCAGCTCCCAGCACAGGTTGTAGAGAAAAGGCTGAGGAGCATTTGCTCTGTGCCAGGCCTGGGCAGGAGAGGCTGATCTGCCCAGGTAGAGATGAGCCTGGAGCTCCTGGACACTTCCTGAGGCCCATGCGCTTCATGTGTCACCCTACCAGACATCACCCTTGGTCACCTACAATAGCAAAGCTACCTGGCTTTTTGGGGATACTGTAATGACGGAAACAGACACAGCTAGGACTATGGCGCAGCCTGACTTTCTCAGATCTTTGCTTTCCATGATAAATATGTGGCTGCCCTGCTCGAGATCACTCTACAGTTTTCCACTTCACACCAAGTTGCATCTTAAGCTGTCTACCATTCAAGTCGCTTAAAAGTTATGCCCCACCCTTTGTACTCCATTTTATTTTTGATGTTCTCTGACTTGGGTATCTGGCTGGGTCAATGTCTTAAACCAAACTAAAGGAGGCAGAGGCCTAAGGCCTCAGGTTCTGCTGAATCACAGAAGTTGGTCAAAAGCCCAGCTTCACCGTTACATCCAACATTGAGCAAACCATGGGAGTCTCAGTTCTTACACATCTCAAATTAGGGTAAGTATCACCTGCATAAATAGGGATGTATTGAGGATTAAATTAAGTCGTGTAAAGGCTAACTGATTATGTCGAGTAAAGTCAAGCCTGTACTCTCCTCCATCCCTAACAGAACCCACTCTCTTTACAGAAACTTTGGGCTCCCTGTCCCCTCTGCTCTCCAGCAGATTCTTCAGGACATTACCTCCCCCAGAGATTGCTTTTTAATTAGAGCATAAATTCAGCGATCTCTCTTCTGCTTAACCTACACTGTATGATGTAATAGTTTTCAAAGTTTAGTGGCCTGAAGTAGGCAACTCTTTCAAATGAATATTGAGACCTTTTCAGTGATGTAATCATCCTCTGCTTCCAGAGGAGGTGGGAAGTTACTGATCTGACATCCTGTTCCAACCCAAGACAGACACACTTTCCCACAGAAAGCAGTCTTGCAGATGGTAGTGCAACACAGTTACCCGTCTTCAGGACCTAGCTACTATTTATTTTTCCATTGTTTTATTTTGATCCACATCTGTTTCATATATGTTCCAGCTTGCCCCAGGAAGGACCTTCTGAAACGGCACACAGTTCTGAATGAAAGCCCTGAGGTCTAAGTCGAAACCAGTTCTCTCCCTAGCAACGTACCTGAGACGTCCTTTGGAACCAACATTACACCTGCAGAGGGATCAGAGCAGAATGGACAGGCTACAGATTGCCGCTTCCTCTGGGCACACAATTCCTGACCGACTTGCACTTTTGTAATTTATTTTACAATGGTATGTGAAGAAGATGTAGGAAAGACACTTTACTGTGAAACGAGACCTCAAGATTCTAATAGTTCTGGCTTTACAAAGGTTTGAAAGTAGTTTTGTGTAGGTTTTTAAATAAACTGGGTGGCTTGAACATATATACCAGGTAATGAGCAAAATATAAATGTGCTCTGAAGTAGAAACAGACTATAATAAGTATAAAGATAAAAATACATACAAACCTGAAAGTATATTACTCTATTTCTGAAAAGAATCATTGTAAGTGCATTACTAGTAATTACTTTAAAACAATAAGCATAAACATGTTTATAATGGTAACTCTTACCTAAAATTGATAGTAACAACCTAAAATTTTATTTTTTAATTAAGTTTATTGGTACACTTTAGATATATAATGATCATATTCATCCATTATATTTTAAATTTTAGAAAAGAACTGTACACATCCATGAAATGCAAAATAGTCCAAAGGGAAATTTTTATAACTAATGCTCTGAAAGGGGAAATAGGAGTTCCAGGAACTTTCAGCTGGTTACAGTAACAATACACAGAATGTGGTTTCCTGTACTGAAATACATTCCTACCAGAGGCTGCCATGAGACCAAGAGTTCAGACTTTGCAATTTCAATGTGCAACCTGCAGTTTATCTGAAGTTACAACTTCAAAAACAAACAAAATCCAAAATAACCCACCAAAGAAGAATTCACACAAACAGCATCCCACAAGGAAATCAAATAATAATAGCTGTTACCCAAGCCTGTCTACTTTATCATCACCCAGCCAGAATGAATATGCTCAGTAAGACTTACTTTTTATTAATTTTAGGATAAAAAACTGTCAGCTGACTGCCACTCATCTTAATACAGTGCATTTAACTTGCTGGAACTTTGCTATCTCAGTAGATTTTTATCTTCAGTTAGCAAGGATCATGATCATCTCCAAACCACATTACCAGACAGAAAAGCTGGTTTTCAATTGCGACACAGGAGTAAAACACTGAGTTAAAAACAATTCTAATGGTCAAAGAATAATTAAGAATCACTTCATCATAACTTTCACAGTGGGTGGTCTGCAAACTGATCCAGAATAACATGCTGCATGCCATCGCCACTGAGGTCAGTTCCTGCAGACAAATCTTTGCAGGGAAAAAAAAAAAAAGGCCTTCAGCAAGTGGCCCATTCATCCGAAGCAAGTTCAGAGACTCCAGCACAGTGACAAGCTGTGTTATGCAAGCGCAGAGATGCACTCAGTGGGGGTAGTCAGAACCAGCTATGTGGAGACTACAAAGGAGCCCTCCCATGGCTCATGAATAAGTCGAGGAAATGATCAGGAAAAAAAGAGAGAAAGATGTTTAGACAGATGGCTCACTTAAAATGCCTCAGACAAGGCATAAGCAATTTTAATGAAACTTTAGATCTAGTAATATGAATTGTTTCTTATTTCCCCCGAGTGGGGGGGAAAATAAACAACTCCAAGAAAGAGAAAAATTCAGCAATTTGCTGAAAAACCCACTTTCAGCAAGTTTAGAGGAAGAGTCATAAATGCATGTTTTAATAGTACAATATATTCATATAAAATTCTTCACAGAACCATCAGCTATCAAAATGAATATAAAAAGCATGGAATGAATAGATTAAAGGAATTTTACACAGAAGTCTACTGCCAAACCAAACAAAAGTCTATTCCTTAATATGTGAGAACCTGTAACAGTCCAACATTAAAGTTCATCACCACAGGAGAAAGACAAAAGCAGAAATTTCAGAAAACCTCTTCAAAAGCTAGAAATTGACATAGAGAAGGATGAGAATTTTGCTTACATGAAATTTAAAATCTATGCTGAATGACGCTGCAGTAAACATGGTCTAAACCCATGAGAGTCTCTGGACGAATCTACCATGAAACTGTGCTGAAAAACGGGGTACACCTCGAATGTGTTGTTTTAGTGCAACATGTGAATTTAGGATTTAATACATGTTACTTATTGTCTTACATATTTTAATGTTATGCATACCCCATTTTCTTCTTCCACCAATAAGGGCTTAAGGTTATCAATTTAGATTAGGGGCCTGGGGATATATCTCAGTGGAATAAGTGCCTGCCTCACAAGCGCAGGGTCCTGAGTTCGATCACCAGTACCGCAAAAAAAAAAAAAAAAAAAAAAAAAGATTAGGGGCCTATTAGTCAGGAAAGGCAGTGCAGCCCAGCTGTTACTCTAGCCACTCAGTGTTACTCAAAATGTCTGATCGACAAAATACGAATCTTCAAAAGCTGTGTGAGCTTCACAAGTTACCCTCTTCGTTCCTGTTCCTTATCCATAAAGCAAAGAACACCTAGCCTATGTGCTGACCAAATGAGCCAGCAGATAGAAAATGCTTACATGAGTGCTTGGCACATAAATGCTGAGTAAATTAGTTTTTCATCACCGCTTATTATAATTTGGTACAGAAATATATGCTTCTACTGTCTCTGCAATGCTATTCAATTTTTAAAAAATAACAGTACACAGTCTGAAGGAAATTCAGCATATCAAAGAGATACCTGAACCATGTTTACTGCAGCACCATTCACCATAGCTAGAATAAGCAATCAACCAAGGTGTCCATCAACAGATGAAAAGATGAAGAATCTATGGTGCATATTCACCATGGAACACTACTCAGCAACAAGAAGAAATCCTCTTGTCTGCAGCAACGTGGATGAAATGAAGGATGTTATGTTATGTGAAATGAGCCGGACACAGAAAAATACCGTATGAAGGCATTCATGCGTGGAAGCGAAGAAAAGTTTCACAGAAGTAGAGAATAGAAAAGTGGTCAGTCACCAGAGATTAGCAAAGTTAAAAGGGGGTGGGCAGCTGGATAATGGGTACCAAATCAAAGTTATGAAGGAAGAATCAGTTCTTACATTTCACATACAGTAGGATGACTATAGCTCACAACAATTTTCACACATTTTATAAAGAACTACACAGATTCCAAGGTTCCCAACACAAAGAATTAAAAAATGCTTAAAGATATGGAAATGCTGATTTATCCTGATTTGATCATTATACACTGCATGCATGCATCATATTGTCACACTGAAATCTATAAATGTGTAATGTAAAACTTACATGTATAATGAGGGGAAAAGTTACATCATTTACATATGGTGAAACTCCTGGGAACTTCTCAGTAACTCTGTCCTGCCCATAGATTATACAGTGGACCATAGATTATATTTGCCTGTTCTAAAGCTTCCGATCAACAGACCTCTGAAGAAGGTACTCTTCTATGTGGGGTTTTTTCCTTCACTCAATTTTTTTTAGCTTTACAGTTTGTTTATATCAGTACATGTTTGCAGTTACATTCATCCTGGGGCCTAAGTACAAGGGTCCTCAATTTTTGAAGTTTACCCATGTTCATTCTTTCTTTTTTACTTAGTGTGTTACACAAATCTGTTAGTTCATCCTTCTGTTTGATAGATATTTGGGTTATTTGTATTTTAGGGCTATTATATACAAAGCTGTCACTGTATAAATAGTCGTTTTAAAATACTGCTTTTAGGACATATGTTTTTATTTCTTGTGAGAAGAAAACCTAGAAGTGGAAGGAAATATTGAGGTACATGAATGTTTTTCTTTAAGCTGCCAAACTCTTCTCTAAAGTATCATAAAAACTGTTCCCACAGCGATGGTGTTGGTCTATCTCCTTGCCACCATTTGGTATGGTCAGTCCTGACTGCAGCCAATCTAGGAACTGGGAAACCACACCTCACTGAGTTTATTGTGTATGTCCCTTATGATTAATAATGCTAAGGGCCTCATGTAGTTCTTGGCCATTTGTATTCAAGTTTTTGCCCCCTTTTGTTTTGGTGCTGAGAACTGCACTCAGGACCTGCACTTGCCAGACAGACACTGTGCCTCTGAGTTACATCCTGAGCCCCTGCCCATTTTCACAGGTTGTTGGCCTTATTATCACTAATTAGTAGAAGTTCATTGCTTTGAATACAAGGTCTTGCTCAAATTTATGTATTAAAAGTATTCACCTCTCTAGTCTTATTTTTTCTTTCTATATCTTTCAGCAGAAATTTTTAAAAATAGACCAAAAATAAAAAATAAAAATTAATAGACCTTGGTTTTTAGAGTAGCTTTAGCTGTACAGAAAAACTGAGTAGGAAGTTCCTCTCTACCCTCCCCACTCCACCCTCCAGTTTCCCTCACATTGTCATCATGAGCATGACATGTTTGCTACAACCAAGGAGCCAGTACTGGTACATTATGATTAATTCAAGTCCACACCTAGCTTTAGGGTTCACCCTTTGTTATGTTCTATGGGTTGTGACACATATCCACCACTATAGTATCTCACTGAACTTTTTCTCTCCCCTAAATATCTCCTGTAATCCACTCTTTTACCCAGCACCTCCTCTCTGGAATGGCAAACCACCACTTACCTTTACTGTCTCCATATTTAGGGCCTATTTCAGAATATCAGATAGCTGGAATCAGAGAATGCAGCTTTTTCAGCTTGGCTTCTTTCACTTTGCAGTATGTACGTAACTTCCCAATGTGTCTTTCTGTGGACTGACAGCTCATTTGTCTTTTTTGCCGATAATACTGACTTGTATGTTTATTTGCCACTCACCTGTTGATCAACATATGGTTGCTTCTCTGGGCAATTACGAATAAATCCTCTATAAACGTTCATGCACAGATTTAGTATAGATGAGTTTCTAACTCATTTTGCTAAATATCAAAGAGCACAATTGCTTGATCTCATGGTAAAAATGTTCAGTTCTATAGTAAGTTGCCAAAATGTCTCCCAAAGTGCCTGTACCATTTTGCATACCTCCAGCATCAACTCCCATTTCCTGTTGGTCCACATCCTTGGCGGCATTTAGTTTTGTTGGTGTTCGGGGTTTTCAATACTCTAAAAGGTGTATTATGGTATTTTTTGTTGTTGTTTCAATGGACTCCTTTAATAAAATCCAACTTATTTCCTTTCGTGTTTGGTGCTTATTACAGTTTTAACTATACTAAGGTTCAAAAGATATATTCATGTGTTTTCTTTTAAAGGTTTTACATTTAGACCTGTGATCGACTTCTAATTTTCTTATGTGCTGGAGATTAAGGACGGAGCTCATTCCACAAAAATTTACAGAACAAATGCTTCAACTTTGTTCAGCAATAAAGCTGTATTCACTTTCTCAGGTCCTTTTGCATTTCTATAGAAATTTCAAAACCAACATGCCAATTTCTTCCATCTCTTCTTTAAAATACAGCCCTAAGGGAAATGCATTAATGTAAGAAAAAGTGAAACCTTAATATTTTGTCCTCCAACCCATAAACAAGTTTTTAGTTTTCCTCAACAAAGCGTGGAAATCATAAGTCTTTTTTGTTAAATTTATCCCTTCTTTGGATTTAGATGTATAGCAGATTGCTGAGTTTTCTTAAATAACCAATTAAGTTATTCCAAAAAATTTCCTTTTCAATCTTTATACTTCAGTATTTTTTCATGCCTTATTACTCTGACTAGTGATAGTATAGAATTTATTTTGTTTTTCTAAGTATTTTTATGCTATGTTAAACAGAACTTTTCTTACTGCTAGTTTACTGAAATACAATTTACATTTAAATGCCTTTTAAATTCTATAACCAATTGTCTCATAGATTCTAAAAGGTTTTCTGTGCAAATGATTATACTTTCTGTGGATAAAACTTTTTCCTTTCAGTTTCTAAGGCCACCCCCCAACAGGTTAGGATCTCTAAGACAATCTGAATAAAAATAATAAAAACAGACAACTTCCTCTTGTTCTCTATCTTAAAATGACATTCCACATTTTTTCTAGTATTCCTTGCCTGCGCTCCCAATACATGTAAGTTACATTTACTGATCCTACACACAAGTCACTGAGGCTCTCTCCAAATTTTTAAAATGGATTTACTGAGGACAGACAGACAGATTTTAAAAACCTAGGTTTTAAACAAGCTGAATTTGGATACAGGTGTACACTCATACCAGTGATCATAATCAAGGTGAAAAAAATATCTATGATCTCCTTCTGTCCTTTCTGTGGCTCCTCAATTTTTGAAAATAACATTTTCTTTTAATTGTCCTTCACCTTTAAGCTTTCCTGTTCTTTCTTTTGCCATTGCCAATATACTTTACAGTTTATCAAGTAAATCATCCATGGCAGATACAGTACATTTACATCTAGAATTTCTACTTAATGAACTTCTTATAGTTTCCATTTCTCTGCTGCTATTCACTCTGTATTCCCTCCTTTTGATCTTTACTGCTTAGAAAATTTTAATAGTTGCTGTAAACTCCTTGTCCATGATTCCAACATCTTAGTTACCTCTTATTTAGTTTCTATTGACAGCTTTTCTCTCTTAACTATAGATCATCTTTATTCTTGAACTATATGCCAAGCGAATTTTTATTGTATGCTGGCTTGTGTGCATGTTGTAGGGACTATACACAGCATGCTAGCTTTATCTGAAAAGTACTGATTTTTATTATTACAGGCAGCTACTAGTTAATAATTGAAGTTGGGGAGTATTTCTTTAGGGTTGTTCTTAGACAAGTCTATTTCATCTTATTTGTAGTAAGCAAAAAGTCCAAATTCAGGGTTCCAGAAACAGTGTTTCCTCCTGAGGCCTGGTCCTTTTAGTCTTTTAATGGAAAGTTCAAGCTACTTGTAATACCCTAACACTGAATTCAAAATTCTAAGCATTAAAATCTCCTTCATAGGCAACTGGAATTTAAGCTCAGTACATTCAGGATTCTAGCAGGTTTTATATTTCTGCGTTCCCTGGAGTTTTTATTGCACATATACACTTCAGGGTCAACCAGTGATTTGAGGAAAGCTTAATTTCAGATATAGAATGCCTGCCTGTGGCTCCCTTTTCGCTACAATCCCTGCCCAACTTGTAGCAGTTCTGACAGTTCTGAACATTTTTCTCAAAGGTCTGAAGCCAGTAAGACTAGGGCCAACTTCTTAGGACTAAGACTAGCCATTCCTTCATGTATGCAACAGTGATTGCTCTTACGGTAAAAGCCATGTAAAAGGGCATTTCAGCCAGTGTGGTTCCCTTCTTTTAGGTAAGATTTAGTTGTTCATCTACAACCTTTGAATAGTTGTCTTTTTTTCTAGCCAGTGTTTATAACTGATATCCGGACATGAGTGGTTGGAAATAAGCTACAGTGCTGTTGCAGGACCTAGAACCTTTATATTTTAACTTTTCATCATTCACATTCCAAGTCAGAGGAGGGAAGGGTACAAGACTATAGGGTCACATATGAGCATCACTTTTAGGTTCCAGGTTGTAGCCCACGAGTACTTGACTGCTCTACTTCCCTACAAAGGCTGTTCTTACTTCCGGGAAGATGGCGACCGGGTAGGCAGCAGAGAGAGAACCTCCCAGAGGATTACCACCCAAACAATGAAATATAGCAATATGAAGACAGAAATGAGGACTTCCGGGAAGAAGACAACCAGCCGAGAGAGCAAGTGCAGAGGGAAGAACGGCTTCAGCTCCTGAACCCGACAGAGAACACGCTACTGGAACAAACTGCGGCAAACCGGGCAGCGCTCCGGGATCCCACTCAGAACCCCACCCCCGCAGCCAGCGCTGCGCAAACTGGAGCAACAGCGACCGGCCGGCGGGATTTCTGAGTCGGGGAAAATCTCCATCCAGGGAAAAACATCTGAACGGCACTCCTATCTGCACGATCACAGGGTGAGTTAAGTGCGCGCTCTAACCGGTTTTTCCTGAATCGGGAAGAAGCTCAGCCCAGCGAGAGACATCAGAGCAGCTTTAAGGACTGCGGGATCTCCCGGGTGGGAAGACCTACTTAGGCGCCCCAACGGGTTTTGTGAGGGGGAAAGGAGCTCCACCCAGGGAGGAACACCTGAGTGGCCTATCTGCAAGAATCCTGGGGTGGCGAGCTGTTTATTCGCCCCGCCAGGTCTTGGGGTAGGGAGTAGAAGCGGAAATCTCAGCAGACAGCTTAAGGGACATTCTCCCAAAGAGAAGTAACCATTGGAGCAGCATCTGCAGCAGACCTTTGCCTGCTGAAATGTCTGTGGAATTTATAGCTCCACAGTTTGAATCTGATACCCAAAAATGGGAAAACAGAGGAACAAAACGCAGTCTCAAAACTCAACCCCACCCAGAACAAGTTTTGAATGTGAAGATACAGGGGAACCAGGAAGCCTCATAACTTCAAGTTATGAAACGATTGCATCTGAAATAAAACAACTCCAACAGGCCATGAAA
>PVLD010006979.1:0-17570 GCA_004027595.1 Dinomys branickii
GCGTCTGGGACTTTCCCACGTCTCGCCCCGGCAGCCTGGTCCGCCCTACCACATCTCCCCCGGCATCTCAGAGAAATATGCCCAGTTTAAACTTCCCAGCCGAGGTCCCGGCATTCACGCTCGCCAAGTCTGTCTCGAGCTGGTGGTGTTTATCAAGGAGGCTCGCTCCCTTGCTGCTCACCTGGTCGCCATCTTCCCCCAGGCTCTCTGCATAGATCTTTTAATATAGTTTCTTTTCTTAACTCATAAAATGAGATGCCACTCATGGCAACCCAGGGTTTTAGTGTGCAAATTTTTTCATGAACTCTGGTAACAGATGTACAAGGTGAATATTTAAATTAAAAATTTAAAAATTGTACAGTAAAAGGTATGTTGCCATTAACCCCCCTGTACTTTATTCACTGGATCTGACACCGTGCAACTTCTGGCTCCTCCCCAAAGTCAAAGTGATCAGGAAAGGGAAATATTTTGAATGGATATACGACATCGAGGCAGCCAGGACAGTGCAGTAAGAGACACTCAGGAGAGAGGATGCCAGAGCTGCTGCAGGACGTGATTGGAGGGTGGGATGAGCGTGTGTGGAAATAAAGGGGGAGGATGGTGTCTTGTTTAATTTTCTCTCATTGCTGGGACAAAATACTCAATGCCCAAAATGAAGGAAGGAAATGTTTATTTAGCTCACAGTTTATGGAGGTTTCAGTCCATATTTGACTGGTTCTGAAGCAGAGTGGCACATGGCAGAGGGTGGAACACAGCAAAAGCAACAAGCACGAAAGGGAGGAGTGGCGGCAGGCAGCCTCTTTCCCTCCCTTACACTGTATGCAAACTATTTGCCCCAGGGCTTGTGTAGCATTCACACTCATAATCCCAGCACTGGATCATGGATTAATCATAAATCCTAGAAGCCCGCCCCATGACTGCATGAGGATTTGGGGGAACATGCAGACACAAACCATAACAGGGGTGGTGAGAGGGTTCATGGCACTGTGTTTTTCACCAAAATAAATTTATTTTAAATTTTGAACATTAACGTTACTTTTTAAAAATCATACCTCATACCTTAACGAAGGACAGGACAGCTTCCCACATGGGAATTAGAGTATCCAGGTCCTAACAGGTAAGCCAAATGGAGAAGACTCAAGGGAATGAATCTTTTTAAATATCTTCCTCTGGGATTTTGGGGGCCTTCCTAAGGGTGTGAGGATGCCTCCTGTGCAGAAAAGCTGGGCCTTCTCAATGAGACTCTGGTGGCAGCTCCAACACCACCTCCTCACTTTGCCAGCCCAGGGAGGAGCCCAGGCCTGCAGGATCATTCACAGCTCCTTAACGGGCAGAGTTCTTTTATCAGTGTCCCACGTGCACTTCCGGTATCAGCTCTCCTTCCCATCCGCATACACAATATAGTCTAAATTTCCTCAAGGCCCTGCACACTTCCAAACACCCACGCCCCTTGCCACCCTCTGTCTGCACCTTCTTCCTCATCTCCGTCTGCCTGCATGAGCTCTTCCTCTTCTCCCAGCTGCTGGCCACTCTTGTTCCAGGAGTGTCTGTGCCTCTCTGCAGAGACCTCTGCGCCTCTCAAACAGATCTGCAACGGCACAACACATCATTTCACTGACAGGAGCTCCTGCAGGGCAGGCACTTGTTCTTCTCCACCACTATTCTCAGTCCTCTGCACAGTTCTTGGCGAAGAGCAGGTCTTCCTTTATCTGTTCTGCAAATATGCATACTTGCCCAGGGTGGGCAACACCTTGGGGTAAGAAGTCAGTTGAACTCTGTACAACTTCAAAATCCAGCTGTAAATATGTGCTAAATTAAAGGATATTTTTGGTTGTGTTTTGCTCAAGTACTCCCACTGCAAAGCCTCGTGTATGCCCTTCCCTGACCCCAAAAGGAACAAATCTCTCCTGTCTGCTGACCCAAATCCAGCTCACACTCCTAAGCCCCATTCCTGCTCGCAGTTTCTCACCTTTACAGGGCCATTCCCCATGCTGACCGCCAGGACAGTCGAACCCGAGGCCCCTTTTCCTTCTGAAAACTGTCCCTCCTACTTGCTCATTACTGCCGAGAGCAACAACATCTTCTCGGTGACAAAAAAAGGAACAAAAACGACCCTGACTCCTCTCTGCCTGTGACCCTCCGCACTTCCACACTTCACCACACCAGATCCCGCTGCCGTCCCTCGGCAAGCTGCAGAAACACGTTCCCTCATCGCTGTGGCTGCTGTGGCCCTCTCTCTAGCCCCTCCCTAGTTCTCACGGTGGGGCAGGGGTCAGGCTCCTCTCTCTGTCCCTCGCTCTCATTTCCACCCGTCACAGGTGCAGCTCTGGAGGGCACAGTTCCACCGATCTTTCCCTAGCAGAGCTCCACCCTCGACATCCGGCTCCTCGGCCAACCCTGGCTCCTTCTGCCCCAGTAGCCACACTCTGGGCTGTGCCATGAAGCTGCCCTGGCCAGTGCCCTTTTCCACTGCTGCCCCATAGGTAGGTAGATCGATAGACCGATAGATCGATAGATCGATAGATATAGATATGTTTGGTTTTTCGAGTTTTTTGAGACAATGTCTTACCTTGTAGTTTAGGCTGGCCTTGAACTCAATATGTACTGCGGGCTGGCCTCAAACTCATGGTGATCCTCCTGCCTCAGCATCCTGAGTGCTGAGATTACAGACATGAACCACCATGCCCAGGTTTTATTAGCATATCTTTGTGCCTGGCACAGAGTAAATGCTCAGTAAATGTCTTGTATGAATAGATTTTCCCTGTACCTTGAACATGGTAATAATTTAAAACTAATGTCTACTACAAATAACCTATTTAACTTAATGACAGCATAGCTTTAAATATAGCTTCCCTCTAATTTTCCATGGTTTAAGATTCATCTCTACTACCACAGTGCAAGGGAAGAATAGGTTGATAGTGGAATCTTTAAAGAAAAATATTGGTTTATCTTTCACTATTGCTGTCTGTAATACAGAATATGCAGTGGTTAACAATCAGAACATTGGAAACAACCCAAAATGGCATTTGCCTTGTATAATAACAAGTTGCAAGGTTTGCCTTCTAATTTTAATCCATTGACTAAATCTTAGCATGTTACTCTAAAAACTTTTCTTCAAAATAAAATAAACTCTAGATGATTTAAACCAGAAATTAAATTTGGGGTATGGAAATACAGACTTCTATAAAATCTACTGAAGTCTGGATCTTCTCCAAGTGAAATACTGTGTTCTCAATCACCTCAGAGGGTTCTGCACGCCCTCCAGATCGCTCAGCCTGTCTGAAGGTCATCAGTGACTGCGGGATGAGAACTTCCCCTCAGCTGCATTGTGAAGGTGGAGAGGTCTCAGGCTCCGAAGTGCTCAATGACCCCACAGGTATGACAGCCCCAGACTCTTGCTCTTGCCGTTATATTAAGCTTAACATAAATAAAAATGTATATTGTTAAAATATCTAACTCCAACTGCAATGACTTCCTTGGACTGTTGTTAAATAATCTGCATTCTAGCAAGTTCAGGAGACCTACCACCTCTACTTTCATCCATTTACACAGTTCCTAAGGAATCTGAATGTGACTCAACATAGTAATTCTAAAATCTGTTCTTCACACTAGTAATAAATATTCTATTCTATATGACAAGGGAGTCATTGATTGCCTCCTCTGTGTTCAGCTCCATGCTAGGTACTAAAAATACAGAGATGAACCATAAACATGTAAGTCACAAAGCCACCCCTTACCTGTCCTCAGGGACACGAATTGGCCCAGCTCAGCCAGTGCCCGGCACAGGGCCTGGCAGCTGATGAGCACTCCTAGGTATTTGTTGAACTAAAACAGTTGAAGTGGCTCATGCCTTAAATAGCTTGTGTTTTCTATGAATATTTTTTCACTGTTATTTCTATTTTGCCAGATTGAATCATCAATCTGCTATTTTGGTTTTTAGTATTATTAATGTTTCTCATAATGTTGAAAAATGCTAAAAACAAACCAACTAAACTCTCAAGAGGTTATTATAAAAATCATGATAATTTTCAAAGTCTTAAAATATCTTTAAAGACAATGTGGTGTTATTTTGCAAATCACATTTAATTAGCACATCTATATGTTTTTCTTTTTAATCTTTTATTTCTTTTATTTCTATTGATCTGTTACCTTGAAGTGTACTACAGGGAATATTTTTTCTTGATATAATCCATCTTTCTTTTGAGGAATTTGTACTCCTTTGCTTCCATTACCTATTACAACACTTCCACACTCACCATCACTTTATTTTTACATATGTGTGTGTGCAGAGGAGCCTACATGTGCCTACACAGATAGTTATGTGTCTATACAGAGATACATATAAATACATCTGTATACTTAAACCACATTGCCTATCTTATTTGTGGAGGAACAATATAACTGATTAATTAAGGACATGGTTAGATTTCATGGCATAGCTATCTATAATTGTAAGAGTCATCTTTTTAAATCATGTCTTATAATTTATGCACACTACATTAACGTGGTTCATTCCTTTTATTTTTTCCATTGTTAAAATTATGGCAAACTATGCACTTAATAAAAGAACACAGACCTATTCCAGGAAAGCTGAAGATGAATAATATAGAAATAGTTACTTTGGCTACTAAAGTTACGCATTTCCAAATCCTAAAGAATACAGCAAAAATTTCTAATCTTACAGATGTCTACTACACAAGCTAGGAGTTCCAACTATTTTTGAGAAATAAATTATTTTCCTCAATATAACCTTTCTGTGTTCATCTTCCAACACAATGAAATTATACAAAGCATTTATTAGATTCTAAGTGTCTTTTGATTCCACAAAAACCTTTCCTTGCATTTGTCATTTTTCAACAGCAAAAATCCAAGATCTCATTAATCAGTAGGAATGATTAGTACTAAAGCAGTCTTTCTTAACTCACAAAATTTTTTCTGCCTTTCTTATTAAGAGAAATGGAAAGCAAAGGAATACACTCAGGTAACTTGGCAAAATCAAGTTGTCTCGGTGCTCCCAGTCATCGATCCCTGGCACCACCTGTTCCTGACATGAGGGAACAGAATACATTCATATACAGATCCACAGGAAAGTGGGATCAATAGGATCCAAATGAAAATCCTTCTAACTGAAATTCTTGCTACATCAGACACTTTGTGAAACCTTGAATGTATACTTCTGCTATATTTTTATCTCCATAAAATCTAATGCCATCTTCCACAACCAACATGTAATTACATTTTGTTCCTGTATATTTTTGATGGTCTGGAATAGAAAATCACAGAAGTATTTGTGAAATATATTACCTGTTTCTAAAAGCAATGTCAGTCCTTAGGCACTTGAGAGACAATCTAGCCAGAGGCTTTGCTGGCTAGAGATACATTTCTAATTTGAAGAGAAAAAAAAAAAAAAAAGGAAATTGAGAGGAAAAACAGAATTCTTTCCCAGAGCTAGGTATATTCTATCTAGCTACAAAACTAAAAAAAAAAAAAGTGAATTTCATTTTTATCACAATGTTTTATAACCAAAGTGGGGGGGGGCACCATAGAAGAATAGTATATTAGTTATGCATAAACCCTGCAAGTTTACCCACCTGGTTTTTAACTTACACTCTGGTTTTCAGGCTACTAGGGTAGTTGCTACATTGGACAGAGTATCCTTATTCTTATTAACCAGGTTTGAAAAATATTATTTCAAAAGCTACCCATTTGCATCTAATAAGCACATTGTCCTCTATATAAATGAGAATCTTGTGCAACATATAAAGGAAAATGCAAATTGTTCTTTAGCTGTGTGTATCTAGGATATCTATCACCATGGTAGCTTAAAGATAAAGGACTGGTGCTGGCTGGTACATTTAGGATGAGGAGGTATAAAATGAATATTTCCAGCAGTGCAGCACTTTATATTATGAGTAAAGTAGACTCAAAAAGAAGGGTATGGGTGAAAGGGAAGTGTTCTCCCTGAGTTCAAAATCCTCTTTCAGAATCAGCATGTTTTACTGCTCCAGGTCCTATGAAGACTATAAGCATAGTGCACAGTGCTCCTCCCAGAGGAAGAACAGAAACGGACAGGTGCCCATTGGCTTTGATCCTGTCATCTCTCACAGGTTTCCTCACTACCCGTGACCCCGCAGATACCCTGCTCTAAGAGACACCCCAAGAGAGCAACAATCTTTTACATGAGGTGGACGCAGAGATGGAAGTGAACAGAAATGGAACAATGAGAAAGAACTAAAAGAGTTGGAAATAAAAGCTCTAAAATAATCACACAGGTGTTAAAGTTAGTCAGTATAAGCCACGGTGATAGAAACACTAAGGGAAACCTGGTCCAACCATTTCACTCACACCAAAGTAAGAGCCGGAGGTCTAGTAGTATTACTGACTGCTGAATGACAGAATTTAACATTCTGGTTTAGGGGGTTTGAGTTTTTATTTTGGGGGAGGTTTTCTTTGTTTTCTAAAACAGGCTTCCCCCACGCAGTCCAGGCTAGCTTTGAACTCACTACATAGCCCAGGCTGGACTCACACACAATCCTCCTCCCTGAGCTCCTGACAATGGGATTACAGCCATGTGCCACCACACTCAGCTTCAGTATGCAACTTCTGTGGGCAAGTAATCGACTTTCTGTGGAACAAGTGACTACACAGCAGTATCTGTGGAATGCAAGGACCAGGCAAATAACCTTATGAAGCAGAGATGACCTGGTATGGACAGCAGGACCTGGAGAGGTGGACAATCATGAGAGGAGAGGATGCTGCCCATCTAATGGATCCAGGGATCTATGCTTTGTCACAATACAGGTCCAGTGTTACCAGATACCCTGTTTTCAAAGGCAGTCTGCAATCCAGATCTTTAGTGGAGATTTGGTATTTAATTGTGGAAAGCTACTTCCATGGCAAACCAATTTATCAATAGCCAAGACACTACCTATAGATTTCTAGCTCACAAGCCTTGCTCTACAGCAGTGCAAACATCAATAGAAAACTGTTTAAAGTATGGCTTAATTACGGTGGCCAGCATGCTTCAGACTAGAGAACTTTCCAGGGAAATCCCTGTCCCAGGTGCTGTGATCTACCTTCATTTCTGTAGGGCCAACCTTACACGAAGGTCACATAGCTGGCCCTGGCTTCTCTGGACTGACAGTCCGTCTTCTCTCCAGCCTACTTTGTTCTTTAGGTTTGTTGAGATCACTGTTTAAGGATTAAGATTTTTCTAGGTTGAGATCTCATCTCCTTACCCTCTGAACACTGGAGAAGAAAAAGTGCCACATTTTCTTCAGGACCTTGGGGATGACTCAGGACTGCTCTGAGATGCTCTCTGGAGAACCCAAAGAGAAGTCGTTTATGTGCAGACGAATGGAGTGAGATGCCATTTCTACACACTACCCCTCCTAACTACCCAAGCCAGGCACACGTGCCTACAAGCCAGAGGTGCCGAGAAGGACAGAGTGCTGGTAAAGACCCAACAGGACAGTGTTGCGCAGCATCTCCTCATGTCCGAGGAGCACACACAGCCCTGTGGCTGTTCTAAGCCTCAGATGGGATAGCAGAAAGCAGAGCTGGGAGGGAGGCTGAGGAGCAGCTGTTGTGTGATGTTTCTAGGACCCAGACATCACTGAGTAAATCATCCCGAGAGCACAGGAAATAGTGAAATGTAGCAAAACAGTGAGGAGGTGATGAATTTTGAGAATTATTGCCTAGGTTTTTTATAATTTTAATTTTACAACAATGTCTGTGCTTAACAACTGGCTCAAAAGTACTTGAAATTTTGAAAATTGGTTCGGTATACTTCTTCACTGATACCTAGACGATGGATTGATTTGTAATATAAAGCGAGTGGTCGGTCCACTGAAGAAAAAGAAAGGAGAACACGAGGTAAAGAATAATGGAAGCGATAAAGCACATTCCCTGGAGGAGGCCTAAGAATCAGCACCAGGTAGAAATGGTTGGCCAGTCAGTGCTTTAACACTTCCCAGGCAGCCCTTCACTCCTTTCCATCTCGTTCCATCTTTGGACCTTTCTCACCAGGAGACAGAGCTTCCTTTGAGTCAACATCTGCCTTCTGTGGCTGTGGTTTGACAGTTATGCTTTGGTAAGCCTGAGGAGTTCTACAGATGGGCCCCAAGGACCTCAGAGGCCTTGCAGGCTAGTGGGAGGAGGGGCGGAGAGGCCGTCTGAGGGGGCCACACCGGCTTCTGCTTCTACCCGAGCTACCGCACAGCACAGCTCGTGACATATTGGCAGTCTCTGGAAAACATGTGCTCGAGAAAACATTTTCATACTTAAAACCTGGTTGGACTCCACTTCCACAGTGATATGTTTTGCTGCCGCAGATCTATAAATTTTTCTAATAGCATATATCTTTGTATTAGTGAAGATATGATTGATTATGGAACAGTAACAAATTATCCTTAAAATATAAGTGTCCCAATATACAAAAATGTATTTTTCACTAGTGCCAATATGTGCCAAGTCTGGATAACATGAATCATTTTGCTCATTTTTTCACAATACAGAAATGTTCCATGGTCGGTCGTAAGTTGAAGGAAGAGGGGGGTAAGGGCAGTACACCCTGTGCTCAGCAGTAAACCAGAAACACTACCGAGCTCTAATTTCTCGCACACCCTTCCAGTCACCCGCTGTACCATTTACGTCTATCCTAACAAGTTTATCAGGAATGTGCACAATTAGATCTTTAGAAGTTGCACGTGAAATTACAATGCTCACTGCAACCACTGATCTTTATTCTGTTGAAAACCAGTGACTGAAGTTCACAGAAGACAAACTTTGCCTCCACTTCTATTTCTGTCCCACCAAGTCTCGGTGATATTTACAGAGCCAAGGATGCGTCCCCAAGTTAGAGTCCCAGTGCATTCTGCAGGCTTCTGCGGTCCGTGGATTCGTATCTGAGGCAGCTCTGCCATTCCTGGCCTTTTCGCTATCTGCTCTCTCCTGTGAGTCACTGAATGCCACCAGAATTCTCTGCCTTGTCTTTCTGCTCTGCACTCCACCCACATGTCTATCTGCACCACATTCCCCCTCCGTTTCCTCACTTAGTTTAAATCGCTCTTGACCAAGTTAGCGAGATGCCAATTAAGTACACTTCTTGCAAGCAGATCATGTTTTTTTATTGTCAGCCAAAATCTATTTCAGTTCTTATTTAAGTTTACAGACAGCAGCTGTTTAACTTCCAGATCTTCTTCTCTCTTCTAAAATCTCACCCTCAGTGGAAACACCAACTGTGTTCTCATGCACTCTCAAGTCCTTAAGTCTCACCTTCTAACTTGAAGTCTTTGTAAGAATCTCCCTCGATATACTAATCATTCCTTTCAACCTTTAGGTGTCATTAGGATTCAGAGGATCTCATGAGCAATCTCAATCTCACAGTCATTTCCTGGAATCTCAAGAAGACAGCATGGCACCATCTGGGTAATTTTTGTATATCCCAGAGGAAATTCACCAATGACTGTGACTGAACCCCAAAGTTCATAACTCAAGCTCTTCCTGTCACAGGGGAATAGCCTGAGCCTAACACACACTAGCCAAGTGGTAAATACCAATGAAATGTAGGTAACGGGAAAACATAAATAAATTAATGAAGGAATCTTTGCTTTCTTTTGGCTCTAAATATTTGTCAACAGGATGACTTTCACACATATAGAGTTGAATTCTATTTGCTAATATATTGTTGAGAATTTGTTATATTTATGTTCCTGAGAAAAATACATCTGGAATATTATAATATCTCTGTCTGGTTTTGGTACTAGAGGTTTCAGAAACAAGTTGGTATCACCAATCAAGTCTTCTACTGCTCTAAAGAAAATAGGCAGTTTCACAACAGAAGCTCACCACAGAACTGTGAAAGACAGACTAGGTCTACTGGGCCTTCCATGTCACCCAAGGGTCCATTAGGCAGGCAGCCTCCTTATTGCCTGCCTAGGAGAAACTGCAACAGTGTCACATACGGCATCAAAAGCACAGAAACTACCAGAGAGGCTTGTGGTCAGACAAGACTGTTAACACACTGAGAACAGCTTTAAAACCTGTGCACAAGAGAAGGTACTTGTGTATTTATGATACTAACATAGAAACTGGGGAGATCATGCCGACGCTTTCCAGTGATGCACTTCTCTAAAAATGTCTCTTGGAACGTGCACATAGAAATGACTTTGAGAGAAATTTATGTAACATAAGACATTCAGTCAACATTTATTTGTATTTCCATATAAGTGATTCTTCAATGTTTTGCATAGAGAGATTTGTCAATATTTTAACAAATAGTGTGGACTGCTTGTTTAATTTTATTCATGAGGTTAAATTCCTAATAAATGAAATTATTTTCTTCAACCAAACTCACACTAAAATATTTACCATTTTTATCACTAAGAAGTTTTTTCAGCATCTCTTTAGTCTTAAGGGCAGAGTTGATGGTACAACTTTAAATATGTTTGCTTACACAACAGTTATAAATCCTATGGCCTCCTTTTATCTTTAATCAAGTGAAGGAAAAATACTCTAGTTAGGAAAAAGAGCACTCTGCTATTGGCTTTGAGGAATTCACTGGTTTTACGGGAAGGAAAAACGATTAATCCTACATTTAGGTTCTGTTTCCAATCAACAATTTTATTCCTTCACCTAATACATACAGTCACAGAGATGGAGGCAGAAGGAACAAAGGATTGTAGCTTCTTGCACTCGTTGCCTGGCAGAAACAACTGTACCACCGGGTAGAAAGTGGGAAGGAGAATGAGGGGTATATGGACAACCACAACAGCTTAGAAGACAGGAAGACTGCTGCCAGGCATTAAGGACTTGTGGGTGGGTGGGCAGGTATGGAAGGAAGAAACTGTGGTCCTCACATTGAGTAAGGAAATGAGGAAGAGCCAACACTAGGGATTCAGGTAGACAGGAACTAGAGAGACACTTACGAGGTTTAAGCTTTAATTCCAGGAAACAAGAAGCCATCAACATTTTGGAAAAGGGAGATGATCATCAGAACTGGGGCGCAGGAAAAAGAACCTGGTGTAATTATGCTACACTTGGAGAATGCGGGCTCAGAGAGTGAGAAGTGCTCAGAAGAGACGAGACGGCCTAAGGGGCTGAGGGCCAGAGCGATAAGAGCCGGGAGGAACAGAAGGAAGCCACAGGGCCCCACTCAGACCCTTGTCTGCTCCTCAGATATACCTGTGGAATTTTAAAATTGCAGATGGACAGCAAGGGAGAAGAGTGTGAATTCTGCAGAAGCGAAAGCAAGAATGTTAGACACATAAAAGAAAAGATGTTCAGCCTCATTAGCTATCAGAAAATGCAAATTAAAATCATTATGAAGGGCTAGAGATGTAGCTCAGCAGTCAGGTGCTTGCATGAAAACACCGCGACACCACTTTACATCCTCCAACATGCGATCTGAAAACAAAAACATGGCCGTGTCTTAGTCTGTGCCTGCTGCTACAACGAAATACCACAGAATAAACAATTCATAAATAATATAAATTTATTTCTCACAGTTCTGGAGACTGGGAAGTTCAAAGCTCCTACTTCTTAACACTATTCCATTGGAGATTCAATTCCAATACATGAATTTTGCAGGGCCATGGACATCTACACCGTGACAGGCAGTAACAGTGACGATAGAGCTGTGAACCACCAATCCTCACACTGTGGGATGAAATTAATACAACCACGTCGGCAGATAATAATGATAATTAGCATTATTTTGCACAGTCAAAAATGGAAAAGTGAAAATATGATCCAACAATCCCATCCCTAGGTATATGCCCTACAGACACAGTTTAACATGTGCACCTGGCCTCTCCCAAGCCTCCCAAATAATCACTGGAAACAATCAAAATGCATCCACTGAGAGTGGGTGAGTAATTTGTGCTATAGTCATTACTGGGATACCAGCTAAATAAATGAGCCACAGCTGCTGGCACCAGCATGGATGAATCTTCACACCATAAAAGAAAATAAAAAAGCCATGCCATGGATTACACATGGTCTGAAATATTTACATAAAGTGCCAATGAAATTTGACCATCTATTGTTCAGGAAGGCACATATGTATAACAAAATTTGATGGAAAGATGAGTGTAAATTCAAGATAGGAATTAGCATTGAATAGGTAGAGAAGGAAAGGGTAGACCAGGAGAGGACAGGAATCACAAGCTGCCTGGTTAATGCTCAAGCTTGTGGGCTGGATGGTAACTGAAGGGTCATCATGTTTGATCTTATCTTTTTACTTCACATGGCACTTTCTTTGCAATTTCAGTTGCACAACACAAGTGGATCATCTGTCCAATCCATCCATGGATAGGTTTCAAGAGTAGCACTTTTAAAAGGCTACACAGGTGGCCATCATGACTGCCAGGAACAAAGACCGCTGGACCAGGCAGACCAAGCTGGCAGATCAATGAATTTAGGGATCAGGAGTATTATATAATACTCCATTCTGAGCTTCTGTTTGTAGAAAGATAAACAGGTACCATTAACCAAACTAGGAAATAGAAAGAAATGGATTGGGGAGAGATACAGACAAAATATATTTAAGGTTAGTAATTGCATAAAAATGCTGATTATCCATTTAGTTTTCATAAGATGGAGAGCTTTCATCTGCCTGAAGACCAAGACTAAAGATAAATTTCCTTCAGTGGTAGTAGATAGTCCTAGGAATTGCCATCCAGAATCTATGCTAATTTCCAAGCAAATGTGGCAAAAGAATTAAATTGCTTTAAAACTGAAGAGTCTTTGAATAAATCATAAGAGGGCTAGAACCTCCAAAATCACCAGTCTTTCTACCAAGGGGTATCCCTGCACCTATCTGAATTGGAGAGGATAGCTGTTGCTATGGCAATTACTCTCCTGCAACCTTAAGCAAGAATGAAAAAGCTGGCTGTTTATAGATGGCACAGTACAGTAAGCTTTCTGGGGCAGCATGAACTGTGTTCCACTGTGCCTGACCAAGCTGTGGTGAACTGCAGTCATTCCGAGACAGAGCGTCTGTCTCCTCCTCGGTAGATTTAGACAAGCCATAGATCTGCAAAATTATGGTGAGGGCGCATGACAATTTTTATTAAAATTTGAAGTATCTAATGGGACTCTGAGGCGCTGGGGAAAGAACTTTGTCCTACTAGGGCCCTCTGCACAGCTCTGTTAAGCCTGACTTACTGTAGCAGCTGGAATCCAAGGCATCCCTCAAAGACCCAACTGTGAAAGGCTTGGTCACCGGCTCTCAGCACCACTGGGAGGTGCAGGAAGCTTTGGGAAGTGGGGGGGCAGGAAGAAGTTAGGTCATTAAGGGCGGGGCCTTCAAGGCACTATTGGGACCACCATTCCTGTCTCCTCTCTTTGCTTCAGGGTTTGACCACAAGCGAAGCAGCTTGGATCCACCTACACTCCCCACCATGATGTTCTGCCTTGCCTGAGGCCCAAAAGCAACAGATCTAAGGGACCATGGACTATAACCTCTGAAACCATGAACATACATAAACCTTTCCTGTTTTCAAATTTACTTATCTCAGTATTCGTCATAGCAATGGAAAGCTAACATAGTGAAATTATCAACAAAGTTCAAACAGTAAATCAGTGTTGATCAACTTCTTCTAATATTACTTGTGCTTCTCTTCCCTAAAACCTAAAGTGGAATGGGTAAGCAATTATCATTTTAATTGCTTCTGATAGTATATCATGAGAGCTACTAACAACTGTTAATATTTTATAGGCATTCTGTATTTTGAAATGTCAAAGTAAATATTATATCTCCCTTACAGATGACAAAAGGAGGCAAAGAGATAGACTCATTGCTATCAAGGAATAGAGGCTGGATTAAACTTTAAATCCAAGGAGTTAAAATAACTTCAAAAATGACCTAGATCCATCTCCCTGAAGAATTGTGCTCTTACTCTCTGCCTCTATATTTTTCCCTAAGGAAATTCACATTACCCTACTGAATATCTTGCATTAATATGCATTTCTGACCACACACCATCTAATTTCATAAGTGAGAAAGCAAGTCTTCAAGGAATCTTTATGCATATTTCCTTTACCCACAAAATAAAACTACTCAAATCTCAAAAAGTGCCTGTGTAATTTACACCATTTGAAGTTGCACTTTTTTTCTACAGTGCATTGTTGAGATTTGTTTTAGGCATAATAACCAATGGCCATGGTGATTCAGAGATTGAATCCAACCTTCATTTTTAAATATATTCTCTTCCTAGTGTCTGAAAAAATGGAGACACAGCGTTCCTGAGCACAAGGTAGAAAGAAACCCTCTCTATACACTCAAGCTGGATCCTCCCTGCACCTCTGTTCCCAATCCAGAATGACCTGGAAGAGAAATACTGTTGCTGTCACTTCCACCTTTTCAGTTTGATCAAATCTGAAACTCCTCAATTATTCCCTCCACTGCCTACCAAGAGTCTCACAGCATGGACTTTGCCCACCGAATTTTGCTGTCACTCTCTTTCTATATTTGATGTTGTCTCTTCTGCTCTTCCATGTGGATTTTTTTTTTTTTCTGAACATGATTTGTCTGAAACTATACATTCCTAGCCTCCTCTACCTCCATGGTCATTCTTGCTCTAACCTCTCACGGTCACACCAACTAACTTCTCTGCTCTTTAAAGAACATGTGAAAAGAAAGCAGAAGTATAACAGTCACACGTGTACTGGAATGGGCAGTGGTCAACAACACAGGCTTCCTGTGGTAGATTTGTCTGTCAAATATTTTGTTTTTCCTCTCCATGTGCTTCCCAATACAAGGATTAGGCACATCCATCCTGCTGTTTTAGGGGCTGGCCATGGCCTGGTATTGACCAATGAGACCTAGGCAAAAGTTCACAAACCATGTGAACTTTCGCCTAGGTCTCATTGGTCAACAAGCCATGTGGTTCCATGTCCCTGTTGTGGCTGCTGTCACAGACAGGCTGTTCTGCTAGACTGATCCAAGAGAGAATCACACCCAACTCACAATGAGCACCTTGCATGAATGAGACACAAGCCATGTCGTGGCTTTTAGAAGCTGCTGAAAAGTGTGGGTAATTTTCTCCCTAGTATGTGCTAGCCTATCTTGACTAATGCCATCTCAGGCTTTGCTGAGCTTCCCAGCAGAAGGGAATGATACTAAGCAAATAATAATGTAATAAGTACAACATCTCTAAGCTTCAATTTTTTTCTGTGTATCATCTCAAAGACTTGTTGGAGGGAATGTGAATGGCAATGTATTTAAAGTTCTTAGCTGCTATATATACAAATATTATATATATATAACTATTAACATTTAATCTATTACAAGGGCTTGGCTAATTAAGGAGACATGATTATGACTTTTGAGGATCTCCCACTATGTATAAGGAAGACAAACATTTATAAAAAATAAATATTATGGTTCTGTACATGTAAATGAGCACACCAGAAAGGGCCGCATTACTCTGCCAGGCAGAACTGAGCTCATTAAAAGAAAAGTCATTTTTGCCGAGCAGACAGTAGTGAAAATGGAGGAGAGAAGAGCGAAGAGCAGGGAGACACCACAGAAGCACAAAAAACCACAGACTCCGGGAAAGTGACAAGGGATTTAATAAGGTGAAGAATAGGACGCAGATCAGGCGGAGGCAGAGACACCAGGAAGGTTAAGGGTGGCAGGGAGCGGGACAGGGTGACAGGCGGGGAGCTGGGCTTTGTGACACAGAAAGCAGCTGAAGAATTTTAAGCAGGGAACCACCACGGCCAGGGCTGCCTTACAGAGCTACCCGGGAAGGCCGAGCCAGGATGAGGAGGGCAGAGCAGGGGCTGCCGGGAGGCTGCAGAGCACCGAGCGGAGAGGAGGGCAGGGCAAGGCGAGAGCAAGGGCAGGGACGGGAGAAGGGCGTCAGGCCCTGCGTCCCTGCCAAGCCAGAGCTCCCTCGCCTATCTGCAGAAATGCTTTCCTGAGGCGTTAAACTTTAAAAGGTGAATGTAGCCTGTGTGTCCTTATAAAATACCAATCAAGCAACACCTTGGACTCCAGCTTCAGGGACTATTTCACTGAAATATTTTTAAAATACACATTATTGTGCTATGATAAATTATACACATCTGTTTTTCAATGGACAAGCAAGACTAAAGGTGTGAATACAGTAAATAATCCCACTCCTCAGAGACTGCTGGCATTCATCCTAGTGCACATTCGTTCACACTTATGCGTCATAGTGTGCAACGTGCAAACACAATTCTATAAAAACAAAAGGCAGGTCTGCACATAAAATCAGTTCAACATGTCAATAAGAGTTGCAAAACTAAACAGGAGACTGGAGTTTGACACATCACACCAGGAAAAAAAATAAAAACCAACACACAATCATGTACTGGGATCCCTCAGTGAAACACACACACACAGAATTATAAGACAGCCTTGCTTTGATAGTTAACACTCATCCTTTCATTTTTAAGTTTCAGCATTAAACAAAATTTAAAGCTCCTCTCTTCTACCACCAATGAAAGCTAAACTGTTGGTGGTTTTGTGTGTGTGTGACCGTGGATCAAACCAGGGCTAATCTGCTGCTGAGCTGCATCCCCAGCCAGTTTTGCTTCTTTTGAGAAAGCTTGTTGCTGCATCGCCCGAACAGAATTTGAACTTGTTATCCTCCTGCCTCATCTGCCCAGACCGCTGGAATCACAGACATATACCACCATGCCCAGGTTGGTTTTGACTCTTAAATTTGTAAATGTAAAGCACCTTCTGCACCACCTCCTCACTCTTCCAAAGCAGAGGAAGAGGAGAACGTTGAATCTATCCCAACGCAGCAGGGGAGACCACCTCGGGCCTCTTCTTACCCTCCTAGTTGTTGCTTTTCTGATTAACAATGACCAGCCTTTATGTGGCAAGCGTGGTAACCCTTTCCCCAGGCCTTTCATCCTGACACTGTCCTGCCAGGAGGTACCGGCCCTTACTCACCTTTGCTCCCTGCTTTGGTGCTCGCAGCAAGCCCAGAGCCCATGAATGGCCCCAATCCATGTTCTGCGTTACTGTGGACTGTGTTTGGTTTTCTTGTGTTATAAAGTTGTTTTCCTAAATTACAATTTTAGAAGGTAATGTTTTTTACCAAACTTGTTTTGCAGGAAGTGGAGCAACTGGTACACATGGAATGATACCTTGCTTTCATCTCATTGATGCTGGGTCCTATTAGTTTCCTCAATTCAATATGTGCACTTCAGAAATCCTTTTCATGCCTTTAATTATAAGTAGCATAATATGCTCATATTATACAATAAAGCTGTTTCCTAGTGGGCCCATTCTAAATAGCACTGTGATTAACATTCTTGTTTATAATTCATTGTGAGGCATCTCTGATCACTACTTTTGATTTATCACAAAACCAAAATTGAATTTGAACCATTTGATGGTTATTGATACAGAGAATTTGCCTTTTAGGAAAACTACCAATTGATATTTTCACTCAGTTGTAAAAGTCCTTTCACTACATTTCTCCAATACCAGCTATCTTGCCTTCTAAAAATTTAGCTGACTTAATTTAGTAGCAGAAAATTGTGCATCCTTGCTTTCAGCTGCATTTCTTTAATTATTATAAAGA
>PVLD010006979.1:17670-50173 GCA_004027595.1 Dinomys branickii
TAAATTTGCATGTCTGTATATGGGTCCATACATCTACAATTCGAAGATATCAATGGATAAAGCAACAACTACTGTTGAGACCATATCACCTTGTCTATAGATTAGTTGTGATTGTACTATTTTCTATGATAATGGGTGTCTGTTTGTCAATATGTTTTTGTACTTTTATGTTTCTAAAATTAAAAAAAAAAAAAAAGAAGTCATATGTCTTCAATGTATACTAGCTGTCAGAATTTAAGATCAAATCCACTTCGGAACTCTTTCCTCTCTCTCTCCTCTCTCTCCGTCTCTCTCATACATATACCCCCCTACAATGCATTAATAATCATTAAAAATAGCAAAAGGAATTGAATTGATCTGCTTAGATAAATCATAAAAGAATACTTGAATTTTGATACCACGCGGGACTCCAAAAAATCTTCTAAAACTGAAAAAGCAGCAGAGATCCAAAGGAAAAGGAAAAAAGAGAAAAAGCTGAGATATCCATGTTTGATATTTTCCTTTCAAATTCTTAAAATCAGGTGGGTAAACCTTCCCCACTCATAATAGATTGCAAAATGGGAAAATTGGCCAATGTGTTAGTCTAGCTAAATATTTCTTTATACAAACAGACAGGTAAGTTACTCTCTTACATTGTGATATGTCTAAACTGTTTCATTGTTTGCTTTTCTGTCCTTAGCCCATTTTTCTTTCAAAGGATTAGCATCTTTATTATTGACTTTAAGTGCACATAGTAAAGACGTATTATTACCATATACCTATCAAATATTTTGCTCAGATTAATTATTTTTAAACTTAGGACTAATTTAATTGATCCGAAATTCTTAATTATACATTTGGGGTCTCAACAATCTTTTTATTTAAAAAAAAAATCTCTGTTTTTGAGTCATTTTAGGTTACAGAAAAGTTTAAAGGTAGTAAGAGTTCCCATAAACACTTTGCCCATTTTCCTGCAAATGCCCTCCCACTGCCCCCCACTTCTCGGGTGCCATGTGGAATTTTCTTAGTCGACTATATTTTGGTTGTGCTCCTTGGAGATTCACAGAGCCAACAGCATTCAATTTCTTCTCCAACACTGATCAAACACCCGATAAGTAATTGTGTCCTCCCATGAGCTGAAACACCAACTTAGTCACAGAGTAAATGGCTTCCAAAGTGGCACTTCCTAAATTAAACTTCTACAAAAGCAGAGATGCAGTATTGAATCTGGGCTCACAAAGGACAAAGTGTGTTTGCTTAAAAATGTCTGTTGACTGAAGAATGAACAAAAGTATTACTTCAGTGAAGTGCAAATAACTTCCATACAGTCATATATTTTTTGACTACCTAGAATAACTATGCTATTCCATAACTAGGTATTTACTATGCATTTACCTTAGACAAATGAACAATATGTCCACACTAGACCTATACAAAAACGTGTGTATTTGCAATAGCTGCAACAACCTAAGTGCTAGTTCACAGGTAAGGGCATAAACAAATTGTGGCAATATGTACAACAATAAAAAGAAAAGACATTAAATTTTTAGACAGAGACAAAAGGAATATATATTATATAATTCAATTTATATGAAATTCTTAAGCCTGCAAACTAATTCACAGTGTAAGAAATCAGATCCACATTTGTCCAGGGGTGGAAGGCCCAATGTAAGAACACATTTTCCTGGAAATCCGGGTGGGGGGGAGTCATCTCTGTTGCGATGACTCCACAATAGAATACATTTGCTAAAACCCACCAAATTGTACATTACACATGGACGTCATTTCTTGTCATTAATCCAGACCCCGATAAATATTTTTAAAATTGTCAAAGGTATGCAAAGGAACCTAATGGCCCTAGAAATATACCTTACAACTCATCTTTTTATCAGTTTACTGCAGCATTTAAAAACTCTGCTTTCATGTTATCTCGACAACACCTGTGCACACTTCCATAATAGGACAGTTGCTTTAAATAAATGCAGTTACTGGAAGGTGAGCACATAAAGATTTAGAGATCAATAATCCAGCAAACTAGAGCGGCAAAAGGCTGATACCTCTCCTGAGTGTTCCATCAACAGCAGCTGCTGCACGCAAGGCTTTGGCAAGGACAATGCTGTAGTCATTCACAGCTGAGTTCGCTGCCCAGGGCTTGGAGTGCCCCGGCCCTTCTGTTCACCTGGCTCTCCTCTCTGGGTAATGCCCCGAGCTTTGAGTTTGGCCGCCTTCACTGTTCTCTGACCTTAATGCTCACAGCTTCTAATAGCATAGCACCATGGAGGACCAACACTTCTACCTTACAGACCTCCCGCCAAGACTTCTGCTGCCTCAGAAACAGGAAAGTTTTCCAGTGTTCCCGCGTTCTGTTCCAACTCAGATTCAGTATTTCTAATTATGTATCTCTCAGAAAAACTTCCCTGTCATGCACTTACATTGTCATCAAAAAAGAAAATAGCCTGAAATACTTTGATTCACTTTCTTTTTTTTAATGTCATAAACTATAATTCTTGTTAATTTGTCCTTTGGTCCTAATTACTATCTGTAGCAGTAATTCCTTAAAATTATGGAGAGCTCCATTCTCAGAAAAATTATACTAATATACAACAGTTTTGCATCTGATTTCTACAGACCCACAGTAAAAACACAGGCTCTCTGCAAGGTTTACATCTAAAATCTGGTTCCTCTGATCTGACTCTAAAGAATTCCAAAACCACTTTTCAAGCACTTTTCAGATAGCTATAAATTTATGTTGCACAGATATATGTTCAAAACTCAACACGCCCTCTCTCTACCCAAAATTGTATTATACCTTTTTTCTAGCCCTTCTTGAGTCAAGGGCAACAAGGAATCATTCAATTAATTCAAACGGTAACTTAAATATTATTATCCACTTCTTTCTCCCTATACCCCTCCTATCTATATGGCAGTTATGAGGGTCAACCCTAAACAATCAATTGCAGAGAGAGCTTCACTTCCCAAGCAAGATGTTCAATGTATATTTAGTGGCTGGCCCTTCACATGCACTCCAGCCTTCCCATCTGAATATGAAACAAGCACCTCATTTCTTGTCAGTTTGGTGACTGCTGTGGTTTGGATGGGTGTCTCCAAAAGCCCATGGGTAAGAGGCTTGCTTCCCAGCATGTTGCTACTTGGAAATGGTAGAGCCTTTGGGAACGGGGTCCTAGGAGGTCTTTAGGTCGTGGTAGCATTGGTCTGAAAGTGAACTCTAGAACCCTGGTTTCTGTCACGCCCTCCCTCCTGATATGAGTGGCTTTCTCTGCCACACTCTCTGTGTCACTGCTCTCCAGAGTCCTCACCAGAAGCTCAAACAATGGGCCCACCGATCTTAGACTGGACCCTCCAGAACCACCAGCTAGACAACCTTTTTCCTTTTATAAGTCAATTTCCTCAGGTACTTCAGCCTAGTAATACACCATGGCATTTTACTGCCTGAGGAATTCAACATCACTAACTGCATGACTATGACCCAATATGTTTGGAAGGGATTCGTCCAAGTTGGCCCAAGCCAAGAAAGAACAGGAGAGGGTCAGAAATGTTGTCTTCCAGCCATTAATGCAATGCATATGTGTCAGGGGGTGAATTGCTATGCCCTAGGAAATCAAACCAAGTGGAGACACAAGATCAGGCTGGTAACCTCCCTCCCAGACGATGCAGGTGGAACTTGGGAAATCAACGACAGAATGGAAGCTTAAGCCAAGAGCAGAACCCAAAAATGAGTCAGAGGAAATGTAGCAAAAGGTCAGACCTGGGGGAAGGAAACAGGAGATGCCAAGCAGCAGAAGGCTGAGCCCTGAGATCAGGGAGAGTCAAGTTAGCTATTCTTGAAGCCAATAGGAGGCCCTGCCCCTGGGCCACCACAGGGTTAATAACCTTTCACTAGGAGGAAAGGAGCTGAATTTAATTCTGCATTAAAACCTGAGTGGTTCGGAACATCTTTTTAGTCTATGGAATGGTCCTATGCTTTTTGTTTGTTTAGCTTTACTTTCCCTTCTACTTTCCCCATTTATCTCTGTCTGCTTTCTTATTTTTTGCATTTTTATTTAATCTAAATAAACAGCAACCTTCAAATTATGACAAGTAGACAACAAAAAAAATTTTCTAACTTGACTGAAATGAAAGTGTATACAATAGTCTCATAAAGGGAAAACCAGACCATTTTTTTTTATTTTAAAGAGACAAGAACAAAAAACAAATTTAAAAATACTAAAACATAAACAAAACAGCACATAAACAATAAAAATGATATAGAATTTCAAGCAAGGTGGTAGGAAATTAACAACGGTTGTTGTATTACTCATTGTTATCTTCAAATTGGCTACTCAGATAATCAGATATAGGCATGTATAACTGATCAAACAGTTAAACATTAACTGCTCCTTTCAATAAGCCAATAGAAATTAGTAGTACAATGTTTTAGCTATCTTGTGTATATACTTTTTCCCTTCTTTCTTTCTTTTCCTCCTTTCCCTCACTCCAGTTGTTCTTTCCCATTGAGCAGTTTCTTTCCCTTTCATGATATCTATTGTACCTTTCAGATTTTATTTACTCTTCCAGGTTCACTGTTTGTATTACTAGTAGCTACCATTCATTTAATATTTTTAACCTTGTACCATATACTGTGCTAGGTGGCTTTTGTACATTAACTTATTAATTCCTGACAATATCCATTATTAGTGCCAAATAGATGGAAAAAAAGCAAAGCTAAAAGCAATCAAAAGTTTTTCCAGGACTCTATAATAAGTAAATGGCAGGGATAAAATATAAACCTATCATAGGTCTAATTTTAAAACCCATATTCTTAATTACTGCACTTAACCTACATTTTATTTAAAACACTCTTATTTAAATATGACCCATATGTCATCTGCTTAAGGAACAACTGTGAAACCACTGCTAGATATTAAATCCTTTAGTAGGTGCCACTGGAGCAGAGAGAGAAAAAACAAAGAGAGAAAGGGAATCTGACATGGTCCAGGCCTTCCAGAACTCTCCTATTGACTCTGCAGACAGGATATAGCCCATGACATGCACTAAAAATGAATCCAAAGCCATACCCTTGAGTTTGAGCTCTAAAGACAACACTTCGCAGCAATGTGACCCTCAGCAAATTATTCTTTCCTTGTAAATTAAAATCACAATGATATGAGCTCACAGGGCCTCTGAGGAGAAGATGACCTCATGTAGGTCAGCATTCTCCATCTCAGGAGATTTCCTCCCCCAACAGGGACATGTGGCACTGTCTGGAGGTAGCTTTGGCTGACAGGACTTGTGGGAGGTGGGGAGAGCATTACTGGCATCTACTTGATAAAGATTGCGTTGCTACTGAACACATGACAGTTCACAGGCAGCTTTTCTCCTCAAGAAATCTTTATAAAGATACTGAGGTTGAAATAAATAGAGAACAAAAACATCTTTGCCAGAGCAAGAAGTGGGAGTAAGGTGTCCTGAAAGATCTGACACTAGAGAAGCTGTGTGACCTCAAGGAAGCAATGCTCTCTCTCTTCTTCCAGGTCCCACCACCACCAACTTCCTGACAGCACCCTCCTGTTAGCCCAGGAATGTCACTGTGACTTATCTGTGCTGAAGGAGAGTACTGAATCTTGGCTGCAGCTAATGAAGAATCAAAATTGAATTCTTGAACTACAAATTTAACTGCATTTTATGAGCACCAAAAAGAACTACCATAATAACTATTCAGAAATGAAGTAAGCACCACAGCATGATTTGTCCCAAGATATTTGCCTTCCTACTTTAGCAGTGATCTTTCAGAATGTTTTTATGACCACCTTCGAAAATCACTGTTTGTCAGACAGTAACACCAGAAGTGAAATCACTTATTCAGGAACCAAATTCTCAGCCAAAACAGATTATATATAATAGTGTAATAAATGCTATTTGAAAAAGCACATTTTAAATTTCAACAAAAGCAATGAGAAACAATTTAATTCTAAGCTGCTAATGTTAAAGTCTTTTGAACTATCTCATTCTGTGTGCTTAAGATAATTTTCCAATCAGATGGAGGCAACATTTAGATTGCTTCATTTAGTCTAATATTTTGAATGTGAAAGACACATCCCTATACAAATGGAACACAGCACATGTACCTTTGTTCATCTAAATGACTTCACGAGTGCAGTTTCCATCTGAAATTACACATTTGCTGCCACTTGGCAAAGTCAGTGCTCTTATGGCATGTCTACAGGGTGTCGCTACTACACTTTCTCATCCATTCTGGAATTTTATATTTCTACCCACATACCACGTAGCACATTCAGAAACAATTTCACTTTTGTTTACAAGCTATACATATTCCAAAAGACTCACCTGTCTATCACAAAATGAGCTACTGCCTAAATTGATTTTCTGGGAAGTAAAGAACAGCAACCACCCAGAGCTGGAAAAGGTCCACTGATTTTCTGGAGCCTTTTAGGCTCAGGTCAGCCACAAGTGAGAAAAGGCCTTTATCAACCACAGGCTACATGGAGAAAATGGAATAAAACTTTCTGCACCGCCCACATCTACTTCCAATGCCACCTAGTGCTAATCTATGAGGTCCCACTGTACCAAGTTTCCAAAAACTTCAGCTGTCCCCCATGATCACAAAGGTAAAAAACAAATTCACTAAATTCACATTCAAGGCACACTCAGAATTCACAATGTGACCTCAGGCCACGTTTCTAACACGTGTTCTCACTCCTGTCCTATCTGGACGATTATTTAGAGCTATTGCTTTGTCACTATGCCCCACACCATCCGCCTCTGAACATCTATGTGCTTCCACATGCTACCGTGTCCTCTCTGGAACCTCTGCTGACTCAAAGCCTCACCTGGGCACTGGTCCTGAACTGCCCCCTCTGGGGGTTGGACAAGGATCACAGGATGTGGGGGCCATAGCTCTCAATGACACAGGCACTAGGGTCCAAGCAGCAATAGCTGCAACCCCATAGCTGGAAGGCGTCCAACCACCTAGGGTGGGCAACAAAAGGATGTCTGTGAGCACTAAAGGGCTTGAGCCACAGGGCTCTGGAGCTCCCAGGACTCCACAGGGTGACTCTGCACCCTGCCAGCCAAACATCAAACACCCTCGACCGTCACCAGCTCAAGGGCGGCTCCAGCTGTCCTGCTCAGACCCAGTGTCCTCCTACAAAGGACAGCACACATTAACAAGCTTTGAAGGCTCCCTGGAAATCATCAAACAGCGAAGAAATCATTTGCCTCTTTTCACATTGACCAAAGACTCACAAAACCCAAAATTAAATGGAAGCAAAGAAGCAGTCATTCCAGTGGAAATAAAAAGTGGCATAAACTTTTAAGAAGGAAGTTTGGTGTTAAAGCCCTTGTAAAATGCATGCAGACTTTCACTCAGCAAATACAAACCCTGGTATTGGGAGGGTAATTAAGGGACTGGTAAAATACAAAAAATAAACACAGCAACTTGAATATGCATTGAGAATGACTTAAATGAAGCATAATATATTTATTCAGCAGAATACTTTGCAGACCTTCAGAAAGATACTAGAAATCTACATTTTTTAATCAATTTTGAATGAAAACACCAAGTCATAGAGCTGTATGTGAGATGATTGTCAGCTAGGGTAAAGGGACAGCTGCAGAATGTTTCCTGTGGCTTCTAGGCACAGTTCCCAAGGGCCCCTGTGAAGGGGATGCCTGACTCGGCAAGGTGGGGCTCCTTCTGTCTCCTCACCTCCTGGCGTCTGTGAGTCTCAGGCATATGTGCCGCTTTGAGGGGTAGAGAAGCCACAGGATTCTTGTCATTTCTACTTCGCTTTGAGAAAATTCAAATTCCTCTTTGCCTTGCAACTAAAGTACATAGTAGAAAATAATGAAACTCAGTTTTAAAAAGATAATAAACTGCTAGAGGATTAGCCTAGGTATTTAAAAATCTAAATATCATGTGCATTTTCCATGTTATCACGGTCCTGAAATCAGGATGCCTCTTAAACTAGACAGTGTCTAACAATGGCTGTCAGAGGGGCAGCAGCCATGTGTTCAGGGTCATGACCTGCACATTCATGAAAACCTACATGATGGATGTTCATTCATTTGGTCAGAAGAAAAGGCAAAAGACAAGAATGAAGCATCTCTTAGCACCTAGAAGTCATATGCTTGTAAGGAATAGGTAGGTGCAGCGGGGAATGAATTGAGCATGATCATAACATCCCCAATGCAGGGAGCACAAAGCAAGTTTCCTCAACATAATCGATAGGCATGGAACTATTGCTGGCACGAAAAGTGGTACTGCGTGGGTAAACACAGATGTTAAAGTCTTGGGATTGAAGAGATGGATTCTGAATGTGAATTTTAAAATTCTGCATATGAATAAGTTTTTAGAACATCTCATCTAGTTTACTTTAATATGTGCTTCCTGTTATACATTCATAGGAGAGACGTGATTAATTTTATATATAATTAGGTCTAAACATATTCTTAAATGAAAATAAAATTAATCATCTATGCCAAGAAAACATGATTTGCAGTTTGTCAGTATGTTTGTTTTAGTAATAGATAAGCAACAGGGAATCCTATAATCAGAATGACATCAGATTAGATGACACAGAGCAGCAGAAGTTTAAGAAAGACAGAAGAAAGGAAAACAAAAGAACTCAGTATTTCATGAAGTCAGACTTTGTTGCTGGCACTTTAATTATATCGGACAGTGTCTGCAGAATTTTGTTTTACATAAACAAGTCATGACAGCCAACTAACTGCTCGAAGACCTTCTCCACTGAAGGTGCACCATCATAACCTGACCTGAGACAGGAGCCTGCAGGGGACACTGACATGAGAATTGACAAAACTGGTAATATAAGAAAAATTCCATGAACTAAAGGACATTTATCCAGGAGAAAAAGACCCACTGAGTTCCTCATACAAAAGAAAAGAGAAACAACTGGCACCAGAGCACATCTTAGAAATTTCAAAATTCCAAATAGCATGAGGGGAAAAAAAATCACTTTTAAAGAACCAAGATTTTTAATCAAAGAAACTTCTCAGTGGCTAAAGTGGTAACAAAAAGACAAGTGGGCCTTCAAAATTCTGAAGTAAAATAACTTCTTAAGAGTTCTACATCCAGAAAAACTACCCATCACATACAAAAGAGAAGAACTTTCTCAGTTGTAAAACATTTCAGAAATTTTGCTTTCAAGAGTCTCTCCTAGGAAGATACTGGAAGACGTGCACCATTCATCCACACAAAGGATTAAACCAAGAAAACGGGATGGAAATTTGGAAACAAGGACCCAGAATTGTAAAGAGGTAAAGAAATCTGCACAATGATGATACTACAGGAACCACTGGCCATCCACCAAACCTATTTCCTCTTCTCTAGATGCACAGCCAGATTAAAAGAAAACAAGTGTGCCCCAGCAGGCAATGAAATATAAATGGGAAAGACGTGTGCCTCTCCCAGGAAATCCCTCCATTCTTTCATGCTCTGACTGAATGGAGCCTCCAATCCACTCTCCCAGCCCTGTGGGGACAGCTCAGTATTGTTACATGACCAAGAAAAAGATTCCTGTTGTACTCAGTGTCAGAAAGTCTTCATTTGCAGTATGACAGCTGGAGCTCAAGTGTTGTGTGGCAGCCGCAGCTCCCCACATCCTCTTAGCCTCCCCTGCATCCTCCCACTGGAATCCTCTCCCATCTGATCATTACTGCTACTGCTGCTACCATGATGGTTTGGGCTAGTGGGCAATTCTTTCCATTCTAAGCACTCTCCTTGATTTGATTTTCCTCTTGGTTTTCACAAGGCAGCCATGACAATCAGATAAGACTTTCTAAAGCCAAAGGGTAATGCAGGAAGAGTCAAAAGGATCTGCACCACCTAACTTGCAAAGGATGGAATTCTACATTTAAATCTGGACCAAGATTTTCCACTTTAGCTACTGTCTCTCTCACACATATTACCTATGAGACCAGCTCTAATGACTTATCTTCAACAAACTGCAGAAAAATAAGGCGGAGAGGAAAGAAAAGCACTTTTCCTTACACCTATTTCCAGGCCACTTTTCATAGACCGATTTGTCCCTAAACCCTCATTATCAGGCAAAGGATGTGAGGACACCCTGGGTTCTTCCCACAGGTGCATGAGTTTCCCCAGGACTTGACTGGTCAAGTACATTAAGCACCTTAAGTCCGGAATGCCCAATTCTTTAAAGTACGCTTTTTCACACAAAGCAACTGAATAATTTACCCAATTACAAAGGAAACCTAGTGGCAAAACTGAGACACAAACCTTGCTCCTTGACTCATGGTCAATGAATTACATGGCAGTGTAATTCTACATTTACCTGGTAGGCCCCCCCAGCACCATGAAAAACAGAAAGAATGAAAGACAGACAGACAGAAAGACTTATTGGTGATACTACAAAAGTCTCAACTGAGGATTTTTTATGAATCAAGCAGATTCCTATAATTTCCAAGATATGATCATTTGAAATTCCAGTCTAGATTTAGGAATCAATTTCAAACAATAAAACTCTACATTTTAATATGAGTTTTCCCATTTTACCAAGTGATTAAAAAACTCAAAGGATTGTTCCTATTTGGATAAAGTACATTGCCATGTTATATCATTCAATAAATCATCTCTCTTAGAAGTTCTTTCTATACGTTCTCTTTTCTTTACTGTGAGGTTTACCTTTTGTATTAGTTACTTTCACATTGACAGGACAAAATACCTGACACCCACAAATTCAAGGAGGAAAAGTTTATTTTATCTCACCAACTGTAGAGGTTTCAGTCCATAGTCTGCTGACTCCAAGACAGGACATCGCGGCTGAGGGGCATAGCAAAAGAGAAACAGCCCACAGCAGGATAGGCAGGAAGGAGCAAGCCTCCCTTTCCCTTTCACTCCATTCAGGCTACAAGCCCATTGGTTGGTGCCACCCACACCCAAGCTGGACCTTATCATCCACACCCAGAACTATACTAAACTAATCAGTGGAGTATTTTGGTTATCACATACTCTTGATCTATATTCACACTCCTAGATCTAGTCACCTCCGGAAAGTTCCACCTATGAGCACATGAAGCTTTGGGGAGGGGGGCTACCTAAAAACAAGCTGTGGTGCCTTTGACAATGCAAGAATATAAGCACACATTGCTACACTGCTGTCTTTCAAAAACTGATATTGAGGACCATACTCAAAATTACTGGCTTTGATATTCACTTTTAGAATTGCCCATTATCTACATGTTATTATTTGTAGAATTTATATAACACTCTCCAGAACAGAGTAATGGACTTCACATCCATTACTTCATTTATCTTTGTAATATCCACCTGAAAAGTGATGAAAACGTTTGCCTCACACTACTTTAATGTGAAAATTTTAACCAGAAGAGATCTATTATCCTCCTTACTGAGCTTGAACAGCTTCTAAGTAGAATGCCAACATTAACTGGAAAATAAAACCTTAATTACCCAGCATACTTTTGTGAATGCCCTGAAAGAGAGTCAGAAAGTAAAATAACTGAGATTCAGCCAATTTTATTCTCTTCAAAGTAAATATCTGTTACTAGGTATTAACATATATCTCACTTAAAAATTAGGAACAATGAAATATCCCAAAACATACAAATTCAAACAACAGAAGGAAGAGTATAGCATAAACCAAGAATACCTAATTTTATCACTGTCTTATTTCTTAGAATTTCACATTTTAGATGTCACTTTTAAGTTTAGAAGGAAGTTGTGATATTTTTGCCACAGTTAGTATAATACCAATGACTACCAAGACTTATTTCAGTTTAGTATATTAACTATCTTGACACACAGCTGATACAAAACTTTCAATGAGTGCACATTGTATGAATGTAAGGCAAACAATAACTACTTTAACTGTCATATATTTTAATAAATCTCCAGATTATGTATAATGCTAAAATATGATTTCTAAACCTGAGAAGTATTTTTCATATGTAACGACAATGGTGATTACCAACCCTATATCTATTTTCCCCTTTGCTATATAACAGAATTATGACATTTGGGAGGAACTGGATTTCCCAAATTAAAATTAAAGATAAAAGCCACCCTTTCTCAGACTTCCCGAGGGCATGGCTACTGACATCACCTGCTCGGTAAAATACCCCTGGCAGTCTACCACATGCATCTTTTCAGGAAGCTTTCCTCTTCCTAATCAAAAATACAAACTCAGCCGCTGTGGGTCCTCTGCCTGGCCCCTCTGCCTAACCCCTCTTCCTGCCAATGGTGCAGGGCAGGTGCACTGTCTTTCCACCTGCAGATGAACAGCACATGCTAATATTCGTGGAGCCAAAGACAAGGAGTTCAAATCCTCAAAAACTTCCTTGGTTATGAAAAGTCATCTCTTCTATACACTCAAGGCATATAAAGTAGGAAGTGCTCATTTGTTACAGCATTATATGTCAAGTTCTCGGGGACTCCCAAGTGAATGCAGTCCTAATGAATGAAATACTACCATTCTATCCCAAGCAGACCCTTCTTTTTCTCTCCCTTTATAGATTAACACAAAAATAAATTCTCTCACTTAAATTAGGCAAATTCAAATGGAGAACTGTAGATGCTTCATCACACAGAATTTCCTTATATACAACATATATATATATATATATATATATATATATATATATATATTTACTGCAAGTCGTCATCCCTCCTCAACCTTTAAACCCTTGTTAAGCAGGGTGTGGTAATCCCAGCAATGAGGAGCTGAAAGTTCAAGGCTGGCCTAGGGTACAGAGTTCAAGGCCAACTTAACTACATAGCAAGACTCTATCTCAGAAAAACAAGACAAAAAAAACCCTCCCTTGAAAAGTGTTTCTCAGTTGTGTGAAAGTGTGAAGTCAGAGAGAAACTGCTGGAAAGAAGCTTCCGTTAAACGGTCAAGACGGCAGCCTACTCAGTCCTACGTTCTTCCTGTCACCCAAACGGGGACACTTCTTCAAGGCTAATTGGTATTCTCCAGCTGTATTCCCATCTTACCGAAGATTAGAGCCAAGTAGGAGGTGTGACTCACAGAAATAGACTTTTCCTCTTATACATCCCATCCATTGAATAAAATTTGAAATCTCTTCTCAGCAATATAAGACAGGAACTCTTGGAGTTTCATGCTGTTCTTTAAGCAATGAATAATGAAATAAAGACTTTGCAAATTATCCAAAACTTTGGCACTCAGGTTTCATCAGAAGGAGAATATTTATACAAACTTGCCCAATTTTGGCACCTGGGTTCAGTAATTACAAAGACCTGTACACATTAATTTCATTCTTCAAAGACAGAAAATGCAAAATATTACACATTCTGTTGGAAATGTGTTTGGCTAGGAATCATAGAAAACCTAAAAATTAGTAGCAGAAACAATTAAGTGGTCTACATCTTATTAGGGAACATTGAGTCCGGAGGTAGGAAGTGCAGAGCTGGTGCATCATCCCTGAGGTGTCACTAAGGACTCAAGCGACGTCTCTTTCCCTCATCTGGCAGCCTGGGCATATGACATACTCCACATGCTTGTCTGATGGCTGCTCACCCAGAAGCAGGCCACCTCAACCACGGGGAGAAGGAGGCAAGCAGAAGGGCAGCAGCCTCCTTGAGAAGCTCTGCATTGTGTCAGAAGAGAACCCCTCCCCAGAAATCTCTGTCTCATCCTTGTCCTTGAAGCCACATGTAGTTTCCGAGGAGGCTGGAAAGTTGAGTGTTTCACTTTCCACCTTGTACAGCAGAAGAAGATGAAGGGATTGAGTCCTTCTGTGGTGACTGTGCTCTCTGCAGACCACGCAGACCCGGTACCACCCCAGGAGCACCACCACACCAGCATGAGCACCATCAGCATTTTTAAGGGGTTTGTTCCCCAAACTATGTTATGTGCCAGCCCCATGGAGTTGGCTAGATGAACTAAACCTCCCTTTCTATTGCAAATTGCAGATCATGTCAAGATATTAATTTCAAATTTAAGAATTACTTTCTTGATGGCTTTCCTATGCATAATACTTAATTACATGCACCTATCACAAAATTGCCCTACTTCCTTGTCAAATAATGTCCACAGATTTGAAGTTTGACCAAATCACAAGGCCAGGAGATCCTTACAAAATAACATGGTCTAGGTCTTACTTTATACCCTTGGCTTACACAGGGGTCACCACTGGCCAATAGTATCTCAACACTGATGCTCAGGACTTGGTTTCCCAGTCCTCACAAGTTCATTCACTGAAAAGAAACCCTGAAGCCAAAGTCCTTCTGGTCTGTCATAATGTTTAGGAGGGGAAGCACTAGGAAAAAATATCATGGATGATTTCTTTTTGTATGATCTTCCAGTATTTTCTGCCTTGAGATTTTTTTTGTAAAAAAATACAATCTTTTTGTCTCATCCAGGGAGTTGGACTTGTCAGAGAGAGGTACATAGAATTGCTCTTTAAGCATATAATAGCAGTACACTTAAAATAATTTCAACTCCTTTAACAAATACTGGCCTTACATCCTGATTTCTAATTTAGAGACATCTATCATTCTTTGATCTTCAGTTATTTTAACCTATGATACAAGGAAAGCACACATGTGGTTTCCAAAAACTCCCTCAAAAATTCTCTCAGTGAGTACTGCAAATGACGTTCTATCTTTTCTGATAACATTTGATGATTTGATACGACCGAAATTAGCTTTACCCCACACCAGGGAAGTCTGACTGGAAAAAGGACATTCATCTCAAAGGGGAGGTTTCCCTAGACTATAAGAGGGAGAGGCAGGCAGGAGAAAAAGGAAGAGTCTAGCCAAGTGTTCCAGTGCATGCCTGTGTGTGTGTGTGTGTGTGTGTGTGTGTGTGTGTGTATCTGTGTGTGTGTGTGTGTGTGTGTCTGTCTGTCTGTCTGTCTGTGTCTGTGTGTGCATGCACTGTAGGTTGAATTGCCTCTCTGTATTTCAGACAGCGGGACTGTTTGGACACCTGTTGGTCCAGCTGCATCAAATTCACCTATGGCTGTCCAGAACCTGTGGGAAAGCGTCTTGCCTTTCCAGCACATTCTGCCCAGAGCACCACCTATCCCCACAGCACAAAGGGTGATGCTGACTATGAAATGCCTCATTATCTGTAAGGCACTTTCAGCTGCAAAGAGAATCCACAATTAGCATAAGTGTAACACAAAACTGTACCTGGAGGTTTTTCCTGGGAGTTCATAAGCACTCAGTCACAAAGATGCTCATTTCTGAGTACATATTCATTTTTCTGGATAATTGATCCATATGTTCATCAAATTTTCAAACATGCCAGTTTAGTTTAAAAAGACCAGCACATAAGCCCAAGTATTAGGTTCTTTTCCTTAGTAAGACAAGGATACTAAGAAATCATACCTCACTATGAATGTTTAATGTCTTCTCAAAAGAAGGGAATTCCAATTACTTGAAGAAAACACAACATTAGGAAGTACTAAAAACTCAGAATACATAATCCCTCCCTCCCTGGCACAGGAAAAAAAGAAGCCCTCCCACTATAAGATTTCTTCATGGTCTTTCAAGGTCTGAGGGGTTTCTTTTAGGTACAAAACAGTAAGGTTGAAATAGGTGACCTCCAAGATCATTTTCAGTTTTGAAAAATGCCTAACTTCTGTGACTCAGCACTGTTGTATAAACAGGAGGGAAAAGACTGAGAATCTTGGTATCTTTTCCTTAATCCACTCAAAATATCAGCAAGCTGCTTGGGCAAATAATACTGTTTATTTTTCTGAGGTTTAAAGTATCCATCTGATAAGGGAATTTTTTAATGTTTATCACAGAAATAGCCACAGATTTTAAAAATACTGATATTTTTCAAATGCTTTAAGACAGCTTAGAGAAAAATTTTTATTGAGAAAATATCAGACATAGATTTTCATCTCAGATTCCACTGAATTACCTGACAAGACCTACAAATTATCCATTACCAAAAATGCTTCTGCAAGCAAATTACAAATTCTCCAGAGACAAATGAAAACATAGGAAAACCTCAGCAGAGAAGTATAAGCTATAAAAAAAGCCAAATAGAAATTACAGAGCTAAAATATGCAGCCATCAAAAATAAAATAGTCATGGAAGGGTGGCTCAGATGACAGGGTATGCAAGGAACCCGAGGATGGGTCAAGGGAATCTATCCAGTCTGAACAAAACAACAAAATAGGCTGGAAAAAGAAAATTGCTAGAGAAAAGTCAAAACCAGAAACCCAGCTGAAGGTGAGTTCATAATTCAAGTAACAACTCACAGGAAGAAATGGTATACTCTGTAGAGGATTTCTACTGCTAGAAAAACCTTCAAGTCAAGCCATTAGGACGACGAGTGGCTCCCAGAAGAATTTCAAGTAAGGGAACAATGTGAAAGAGATTATAAAATAAACACAAATGCAATATTGAGGACATAAAGGAAGGAGAAAATCCATAAAAAAGGACAGAAAACCTACAAAGGAAAACAGGCAGTCTGAAAGGCATCTAATGGCACCTCCACAATGGAGAAATAAGTGGTAGCTCATAGGACAACTGCAACACAGGTGAGGCAGCAATCAAGACAGAATTCGTTGGCTGGAACGTAGTTCTGAATAACTGCCTAGATGCCTCATGAAAATACTCTAATAGAAATGTAATACAGATGTAACAGACATGAGAGATTTTAAAAAGTCCAATATAAATCTAATAAGAATGTCAGAGGAAACAGCAGAGCTGAGGCAGGCAAGACAATACATGGTCAGATGAACCTGGGGATTTCTAACGATAAACTCAGGAGTCATCTGATTAAACAGGTACAGAAAGCCCCACAAAGGAACCACAGAAACAAACCCAGACCCACGTGGGGGCAAGCTGCCATGCAACTGCACAACAGCAAACACAAACACAGACTTAAAGGTGGCCAAGAACCAACCCTCTCACAATCAGCAGTAGAGGCCAGGAGTATCTCCAAAGTTATGAGAAGCAAAATCATCAGTGTAGGATTGTGCTCCCAGAGATGATCCATCATTTAACTGTTATGGTGAAATACAATTTCAAACAAGTAAACAACTCAGGAAAAGATCAGGAGGCTTTTATCCCTTATACATGCTTAGCAAAGAACTACTTCCATGAGAAGGAATTTGAGTCCAGAAGGTATAGAAGACGTGGGTAAGTTTAAGTAAATACTGACTGCAAAAAAGACAATCAAAGGAAAGGACAATTACCTAAAAATTGGCTTTGGGTAGAACTGTATTACTATGGCATTTTGAAATATGGGGAATGATCAGAATCCTAACACCAAAGGGGCCTTATATCATTCCAGAGAACAGCAGATATTGTGATTAATTTCATCTAAGTCTAAATGAGTATTAAAGATATAAATATAACCACCAGGAATAGACATTGGATATATAATGTCCAAATCACTCGACAGAAAAGGGGCTAAAGAAATTCAATACATCCAGTAAAAGTCAGGGAAGAGTGATAAGATATGGAAGGATGGAGAAGAATGGGGAGAAGAGAAGGCCTCCAATGAGATGTGACACCGTGATTCAGAAGATAGATGGGTTCAGGCTGGAAGAATGAGTGTGTACAGAGGGCCATGGTGACAAGTTGGCTCCCTGGCAAGCCAGGCCTGACAGGAAGTTCAACATGCAGTTGTCTTCAGACTGCTTTGAAGGAAGGAAAGGTTTATTGAGCTTACAGTTTGTGGAGCTTTTGGTCCATACTTGGCTGGTTCTGAGTCAGAGTGGTACATGGCAGAGGGCAAACTGTTCAGGGCAGCAGAGCACAGCAAAAACAACCAGCAAAATGGAGGAATGGCTGCAAGCAGCCTCCTTTTCTCCCCTACATTGTAAACAGCCTGCCCCCACCCAGTGGGCATGTAGCTCTCACACAGTCTCCATGCCCTCCTCTTCCACAGGCTCAGGATGTGTACAAAGTAAGCACCCCAGCTTCCTGTTGAATCACTCAGCCAAACCTCTAGACTCCCCAAGTTGACACAATGTATCAACCATAACATTCCACCCCTTGTCAACTTGGCAACCAGACACCTTTCTTTAAACCAGTTTCCAGATACAAAGACTTGCTTATATTAGAACCATAACATTTTGCCCCCATACAAATGAAAAGTTAAACACTTCCAACATTCAATGGCACAAAACAAACTTTACTATTCCAAAAGGTACCAACAGGGGAATATAGAGCATTGGGACCAAAGCAAGTCCAAAATCCAGCAGGGCTAACAGTGTGTCCTGTAATTCCACCTCCAGCATCTGAAGAAACTTGTGGCACATTGTGAGCTCCAAAGGGCTTGCATGAGGCCACCCCTATGGCACTTCGGGTAGTTACAGACTCCATGGCTTCTCTCTTGGGCCACTTTGCTCCTTCCTTGCAGCTTTCCTCATATGATCCACAATGCTGTCTTTTCTAAACTTCTGAGGTCTCCAGGGCACATTTTGCTTCACACTCACAGCTTCACACATTGGCCTCTCAGGGGCACACTGTCTGGCCTTGCAGGCCTTCTGAAATCTGGGTGGAAGCCTCTTTAATCTCAGAACTCTTTCATTCTCCATGCACCTAAAGCCAGGCCCACGTGGATGATGCCAAGGTCTGCTGCCACCTGGAGCAGTAGCCAAACTTACCTCTCTCTTGGCCATAGCAGTTGAGTTTCTGGATCCCTGGGCACTCTGAATCCAATTCTGAGGAACAAATTCTCTATGCTGCCTCCATTCTGGAACCTGGTGCGGCCGCCACTGCCATTCTTGAACATGGCATTCTTTGGCTTCCTTCTCAAGGCAAAGTCTCTCACCTTTACAGTTTTCAGGCTGCAAAGAGTGGAGACTTGCTGCTTGTGATGCCCTCAGGCCATCTTTTCCATTCTCTTGTTCCTTCATAGCAACAGAGATCACCTCAGCCTTATCTTTGCAGTCCACAGTTTTACTGGAGCTTCCCTTCTGGTCAAACTCACATTTTAAATCATCCTGCTGGGGTCTTTGTTCTTGACTGTCACATAAATATGGCTAAAAGCCCCCAACAATAGACATACCACTGCCCCAACATTCGACTGCCTTGAAAATTCTTTTGCCAGATTAATCAGTTCACTGCTGCCCTTAATCTCAGTTTGAAGCAAAGTCTCGACATGAGCAAAATGCAGACAAACTTTCTGCCAAGCCGTAACATACATCATCTGCAGTCCAACAACCAATGCAGTCCTTTCCAACAGAAACCTCCTGAACCTGGTCTTTACCGGCAGGATTTCCATCAGCCTTCTGGTCTTCCAATCTCTGACCAGACATTTCCAAACCTTTCCAAACTTTTCCCCCAAGCAATTTCCACAGACTGCTTTGGTATGGTGCCCTGAGGACGGTGGGGGAAGAGGTTGAAGTGGGCAAACCAAACCGAGGGCTCAGTTCAAACCCCATGGGGAGCTCCAGAGATACAGGCACCCTCTAGCTTTATCCAAGTTATGCTGAGATGCTGGACCTTGATATGAGTCAGTCACTGGATATGAGCTGCCCTGGCAAGGGAATGACCTTGGACAGCGGTGCTCCCTTAACTCGGCCATTCCCAAATCTTCGATCGATGGTTCAAATCAATCCTTCGAAGATTTGAACCTGACGATTGATGACCCTCTGCTGAAAGGACGCACATTGCAGTGTCTACCATACCTCTCTAAAATGGCTTTAGTGATCGTGCTCAAAAGGAACACATCTGTCTTGGGATCAACTAACAGCCCACACCTTCTCAGAATCACACCGCTCAAACCCCTTAGGAAGAGCAGGGAGTGAAATTTCATGCCGTATAATAAAAGATAAACCCATCACCAGCTCCCCAAACATTCGAACTCAAGACCTTTCCATTCACTTCTTGCTTCCTAGCCAAAGTAAGTGAAATAAGATATTTAAAGCAACCCCAGGTTCTTTATTCCTCCATGATTTTAAATGTTCACTTTGTAATCCAAAATGAAAAAATTTTATCTGTGTCCAGTGTCTTTACCAAATACATCCTTACTTGCACACACACAGTACCTGTTATTAAACATGTGTTTCTAAGTGAGCAAAGGACTCCCAGTTCAGAAAACTATGTATGATTGATTTCTTCTTCCTCAAATCAAAACCAACCCTATAATAAAAGCAAACAAGCATGTCCAAGCGGGCACCCTCTAGGGAAATCTAAGATAATTCATCATTGCACAATATGTCAAGCTAGAAGTAAACTGTGAAGCAAAAGAGCTGAGAAAAATAGAAGAAGGCATATTGCAAAACTGTCTATTCGCAGGCAGCTGGGGAATACAAAAAGACGACAGACGCAGATTAAGGAGCTTTATGCATCAGCCACCTGAACAGTTCCAGCCCCTGAACTCTTACTTACTGCTTCTCAATGAACAAAATGGCATTCTGCTGAACATGCAGCAAAACATGTCGCTTGCCCAGCGCTGCAGGACTGACTGAGGTCTTGTTATGTAGGGGTCACCAGCCGACACTGAGGCATTTTTCTCTCTGGATGTGAGAAGATAACCACGGCTGAATTTCCTCCTACCTGAGGTGGAACCACTGGCCTCGTCAACCCTCTTCTCGGTTCACGTGCAGAGAATACCAGATCCTGCCCTCACGTCATACATAAAATCATGTGAAGTTCTTAAATTGCTTTGTTTTTATGAAAAGTACGGGCATAACAATTACTTCTAGGAAAAAGGGAGTTTGTCACCCACCAAAAAAGCACCTGGGCTCTTATCATCTTCCACTCTAATCCTTTCATTTACTATGCCTGTGAGTCTTGTACTATAACCCGGTATTTCAAGCTGCCAGAAACCTGATTTAAAACACGCATGCAAGAGGAGGAGCAGTTTTATCTCACACAGATCTCAGGCGGAGAATGCACAGGACACGTTCTGCTCGGCAGCAGCCTCCACAGGTGATGTCCACGCGGTGTCATTCGAGTGAGAGGCTCAAAATCTGCTTACACGTCACCTCAAGCATGCGTGTGTCATGTATGTGCAGAATACACAAGGAGGCGCTACTCCGGCCCCGGAGAGCTAGTCCTCTGCGTGCCTCTTCACACTTGCTCTAACTTGTTGGTTACAGTTCCAGTTTTTGGGTCAACTATGGGACATGGAAGTTGGTCTTCGGAAAAAGGGAGGAAGGAAGCAAAGCAGGGAGAGGGGAGAGGAAATAAAGCAAGAAGGGAAGCTGGGGTTGGGATGTCCGTCCCCATTCTGGGGTCTTAGAAGAGGCCCAGTCTCCGACTGCACCCCAGGATCCTCCACCCCACACCAGGCAGAGATTAGCAGAAGTTCCTGACTCTCCTTATTCCAAGGCTTGCGTGCACCCCTCTGGCTGAGGTCCCAGCCTCCGGAGAGCAGAACCCGCAAATTCCATCCCCCGGCCCCACGCGCCCACCTCCACCGCCGCCGCTGGACTGAGGAAAGCCGAGATCCTCCTGCCTCTGCGTCCTGCCTCGGCCGCCTGTCCTTTCCCGGGACTCGCTGAGAGGTCCAAGGGCGGAGGCGGAGGCGGAGGCGGAGGCGGAGGCAGGAACCGAGAGGCGACAGGAAGGGGGCCGCCGCGGATGGACTGCAAGAGGCGACCAGGATACCGTCCGACGACCCCAGCCGCTGGCTTCCCGCGGCTCCTGCACCCCCTTGCGCTTGGCCGTGGCGGATGCTGCAGGAGGAGGACTCCGCCGCAGGCTCCCGCAGCGCTCACCTCCGGCTGCCCGGGCACCGCTGCGCGGCCAGGACCCACGGCGGGCGCAGGAGCGGGGAGGGGCGCGGGCCAGGGCGCAGGGGTCCCGGCTGGCTCCACTCCCCTCCCGGCCCGAGGACCCCTCTGGGGCCCCGGCTGTGCGCCCTCGCCCGCGCAGTGACGCTGTGGCCGCGCTGCAGGGGTGCGAGGCCGAGCGGGGTCCCCGCCGCTCCGCCACCTGTCCGCCCCGCGCCCCCACTCGGCCCCACCGCCCGACCCGCACCTACCTCGCCGGCCGCGGCGCTCGGGCGGCACCCGGAGTTCTGCAGAGCAGCTCGGTCCCCGGAGCTCGCCGCGTCCCGCGCCTGCAGCCAGGATCACGCAAAGCCCGCGCGCCCATCCATCAGCCGCGCGGCGGCTGTGAACTCGCGCCCGCCGCCCCCCAGCACGGCCCGCGCCGCCGCCGCACGCGCGCCCCGCTGTCCCTGTGCGGTTCCCAGGCCGGGCGGGCGGCGCAGGGGGAGGGACGCGGCGGGGAGGAGCAGCCGCGCGCGGCGTGGGAGCCGCTGCGCCCCTGTCGCACAAAGGGCTCCAGAGGGACGGCACAGAGCGGGCGCCCTCGGAAGGAGCGCTCAGAAGAGGCGCCCCAGACGGGCGGGAGCCCCTAACCCGGGAGTGGGACGAGCAGCAGGCATCATCCCGCTTTACAGGACCCGCGGGGAGGGTCCTGAGAGAGTGTGTGCGCGTGCATGTGCGAACCTGTGGCGCGGGTGTGCGTGTGCGTGTGTGTGTGTGTGTGTGTGTGTGTGTGTAGGGGAGGCCAGGAGGGACATGCGGGCACGCACAGGTTCCTTCTCCCCGGCTGCCCAAGCCTTTTCAGCCACGGAAGAGGAGAGAGACGCTGGCAAGGAACCGAAGAGAGACCGCGTAACTTTGCCCACGGAACCACTCAACTCGCCAGGGCTTTAAGGGACTGGGTTCAACTGCTTCTCACTTCGGTGCCACGAAGCCACGCCCATTTGCCCAGAGCCAGTTCCTGGCGCGGAGCCAGGAGCGCAGGGAAGACCAGGGCACAGTCCTGCACCAAACAGCCTGGTCTGATGGGAGAGCCAGCTATGGAAGCCCCGAGTAGACAATACAGGGGCCACTCCACAGAGACACCCGCCCTGGCATAAGTGGACGCTGTTCTCCCTAGTGGGAGGAGGAATGGGGTCAGGAATTCTATCCCATATGGTCCCTCGGAAGTGCATATTAGAGGGCCAACGGGAGCTTGCCCAGGAAGTGACAATGACCATATTGGGACCTGCAAGACTCCTGCTTCGCCCTGCTGGGGTGAGGAGCCCTGGGGCGGGAACACTGCTTTCTTGCGCCTGTCACTTCCCACCTAATATTCACCTTAGCCATTACCTGCAAACTGAGCCCAAAGCCAGTGGACATTTGGAGGGAAGCCAAAAAGATCCTGCGCTGTAGTCGCAGTGCCTGCATCCTCTCTGTAAAGGGTGACTAATCATAAATTAGACATTAAATATCAGGAGACCACTGCCCAAAGGCAGTGTGGATGGGAATTTAAAATGTGATTTAATCTAAGAGAAGGAGCCAACCAGCGGGGCACGTGCCACCTCTGTGAACACTGGAACATTGAAACACATCAGCGATGACTAAGGTTGTGAAGGGTATTACATCATCTTCAGAAGAATATATCCAAAGGGTTCTTGTTGCAGAAAGCATTAAATAGACTCCAGTAAGATCATGATGTCAGCTATTTAAACGTCTTTCCTATCTCTTCCTAGAAATTATGTGAAGTGAAAGAGCAAGCGTTAGGGTGGGAGTTAAATGCTATTTCCCATAGACTTACACAGCTTTTACCCACAGACTCCACTGCTCTAGTAAAGGTGCAACAAGCCACTCAGTTTGGGCAGAAGTCATGAGAAAAAGGCCCAGAGAGAGATACAAAAGGAACCAACTATAGAGATCTCAGAAAACGCCAGCAAAGACACTTCCCAGGAATACAAAATATACCATGAAATGTGAGAGCTAAGTCTCTCAACTCTGCAGCAAACACAGGAGTAATGCAGAAGATATGCCTAGCTAGGGATGTGGAGAGGACAGGGTTTCTAGGGGATATAGTTGCAGTGGATCTGGACAACAAAACTAATCCTTAAGATGCTGAAATCCCTCTGTAATATAGAAGCCTTGAATTTTGTTTGTAAGAACTGGGAAGCACAGAGCCAATAGCAGAAGCTGTCCTGGACCTACGTCACTTCAGGCACTCAGTGGAAGTGAGTATTCACAGAATTACTGGAAGCAGTCTGTTTTTAAGGCAGCAGTAAAAGTGGGTCTGTAATCTGTTGTTCCATAATAAACCCCCAGAAGGATGGATTAAAAAACTTCCAATCTGCCTACCACTCTGGGAGGCAGCAATGAGCCCAGCAGGGATGGATCATGTTGAGTCTGGGTGGCCTCATGGGGGTCTCATGCATGTACCTGGGGTCTCTTTCCAGGAAGCTGCTTGAACATCTTCACATGGAGATATCTCATGCCCAGCAGCAAGAACAAGGCCGGGCCAAATGTTCGTGTCCTTTCAGTCTTCCACGTGTGTCATGGTTGCTCATGCACCACTGGCTAAAACCAGTCATAAAAATAAGGCCAGGGCAGTGTGGGCAATAGAGCAGTGTGAGCAGTTATACAAGGGCAGGGACCTAGGGAAGCATCTGCTCTTGGAGGCCATTAATGTAACAATTTGCCACAGAACATAGAATCCTGAAAGGCTACCTTGGAGCCTCTGTCTCAGGAACTTTCTCCAAAGACTTTCACCAGAGAAAAAATTCATCTAATAGGGAATAGTAATAAAGAAGAAGGATAAGATAAAACAGACATCAAAACACTATAAAAAAGAAATCCTTAAAAGGAGCATCAAAATGTACCAACAGGTGAAAAAAGTGTTGCTACAGAGGCAATGAAAATTTCAGTTACAAATTTTGTAGCAAATAACTCTCATAAACATAAATAACAGTTACACAGGACTTACTGTTGCCAGGCAGTATTGTAAATGCTTGGCAGACGTGGTCGTAAAGGTTTCTCAGCACAGCTCCCTGAATTAAGTATCCTGCTCATCCCCTAGGGAGATGAACACATCCAGGTATAAGTAACTTGTTCAAGTGCAAACCAGTTCGAGGAGGAGCCCGATTTAACCCAGGAGGTCGTACTCTAGAATCTGCGGTCCTGATCATTACGCTACACTGTCTTTCTACATGAGGCAAATTTACTACTGGGTTAATGAAACGATGTAATTTATTAAAGAAGACCAGAAAATACAAATGAAAGATTCAGGTAAGAGATGAAGAGGGAAAAGTTAGCTGGTAAAAACAAAATAGGAAGAAGGAAAAGTCAAACCATCCTAGAAAGGAAGATAGTGTTGGGGAAAAAAAAAAAAGCCTGGACCAGTAGAAGGCAGTGAAGACGGACATATGGAGCTTGGTCAACATTAAATGAAAATAAAGAAATATTTTAGGGTATTTGTGTGACAATGCTGGTGACTGAAGAAATGCAGTACAGTATCAGTACACTTAGAAGTGTGACTCTGAACAAGGGGCCATCACTGGTGGGAGAGAACCAATATTTTGAAACTAAATTATAAAAAGAATTTTGCTGACATTGAAAAAACCTTTAATTTGCATGTTGAAAATAAACACTATGCACTAGAGATCACTGATGCACAAAGGTTGAAATAAGACCTATGCTAAGGAATTATCAAATTTCATTTTCCTTCACATTCACTTTACTCAGTACATACCAATTTTATTAAATATATAGTCTTAAAACAAAAAGAACGTGTTCAAGAAGGAAAAGTAAACACACCTACCCTCAGTCTTCTTGAGAATAGCCTTCAAACCCTAATGCCCCCACTGGGAGAAAACTTAGGATATTCTGAAGGGCAATCAAAAGGCTTCTGTCTGATCAAATTGCTCATCAAACACAAAGGTCATAATTTTAAAATCCTAGAAGTCATAAAAGAAATGAAAAGGAACAAATGTAGGAAAAGTATCAAGAGGACTGGTGGCAAACAGTGACTATGTTTGTACTGTGAAATTAAGACATAAAAAAATGAATGTTATAAGCAATGAGAACATGGAAATGACACTGGTCACATATATACAGAAAGGTGCACAGGTTACTAGAGGAGGTGGTTACTAGAATAAGTTCACTGACTGACTCATCTATAAGAGCTAAGATTAAAAATGACTTTTAAAGCTGACATAAGTAGTAGAACAAGCATATATAACCATGTAAATACAAACACTAAGAAATGGAACTTTAATAAAATATGATAGTGGATAAAATGCAGTGTGGGTAAGAGTATTCACACCAATGAACGTTGTTTATGATGAACAGTTGTGACTAAAACAGTAGAGGACTTGGAGTACCAGACAAAGATATAATTATACAAGTAGGCGCTAGAAGGCAGTTGCCCATTAACGAATAACCTCCTAAATGCGCATCTGTGAACACATGCACATACACTTATTAGGCAACACAGAAAAGCAGCCGTACAGTAAGACACACGTACACACTCACATCCCATAAACAAGGATGGAGACAAATGTTTCTCAACTAAAAGCTATCCTCAAAGTGCATTAAAGGCAAAATTCAAATGGGTCAAACTACAAGAAAGATCAAAATTTTACTCAGATAATGCCCCATTCGCCCCCTACACATGTACAGTAGTAACAACAATAAAGCAGAAGTTACAGCCTTGATATCACACAATTTTGATTCATCTCTAATAAGCACTATGTAAGACAAGAAGACATATAATACAAAAAACTAAAAGCTCAGTGAAGATGGGATTATGACTTTCTTTAACCCAAATGCATAACAGCAACTTGTATGAAACAGGTATTACAAGAGAGACATAGGACGAAACAGATCAAAACCGGAAAATTTTCCCCATCATTCAGTCTAATTCTGTATATATCAGGCTCTGTGCCTCAGAAGTAGAGATTATATGTTCTTTATGAGGACTACAATTATATTCATGAAAAGTGACCATGTATTAATCCATAAAGATAAAATGCAAAGACAAAGAACTATGTATAATATTCTACAATCACAATTCCATAAGTGTAGAAATTAATTAAATATCAGAAACCATATTTCTTTTCATCTGCAAGTTAAGAAGAAAAAATGTTAGTAGCTTTATGGAGAAAATTGCTGTAGCATTTCTACAAAAAGATGATAAATGAAGTTACTAGTTAGAATTTTATGACATGATTATTTTAATGAAGTAAACATCAACTCAAAACTTAGGAGAACAATTATTAGATAAACAAAAAATAGAAATTAAATAATTTAGAAAGATCAAAAAAACGGGTTACTAAAAAAGGTAGTCAGACTAATATATAATTCCAAAGGCTAGATTTTAAAAATTGAAAAATAAGATATCTAAAATAACTGTTAAAGTAACCAACAAAAAAGAAGCAAATATAAAAGCAGGAAAAATTTAAGAATTAAAACATAAACAGAGAATATTAATATAATCCTAAAGATTAATCAATTGAAATATTTTTCACACATTTTTTAAAATTTTTGCTCCCCCAAGAGAAAAACTTAACTTCTCCCTGATGAGACAAAATAACCATTGTAATATCAAAGATTTATTACATCCCATTAAGACTGCACCCTGTACTCTAAGAAAATATATTTTAAAACGTAGGTTCAGTGGATACTTCTAGTGGGAAATATAACTAATGCTGATTTCAAGGGAAAATGCGTAAAGAAAAAATCTGTTGTTCTCTTCAAACAAATGACCAAGTCAACATGATTTCTCCAGGAAATTTGTATCAAATCATCAATGAAGGGATTATTCTAACAACATCAAAATTATTATTAAAAGTGTAAAAAAAGAAAAAATACTTCCAATTCAATTTGATAAAGCACAGGGCATTGATAGCAAAATATAACCAAGTCTGCACAAAAATAAATTTATAAACCAGTCTTACTTACAAATCCATAACCCAGGAATACAAGAATAAGTCAGCATTAATAAATGTATTCAGAGAAACTTTCTCTAGGGAAGATCTCTAGGGTTATTTCTAGGCACAGTAAGGATGCATTTGAAAATTTTAGCTACATAATACATTTTTAAACAACTGTTTTGTATTCATATAGAAATTTTTCTAAGATAAATCGTTAAGTGAAAAAAGCATTTAGTTACTACTGGATAACAAAGGAATATAAGAATAAGTATTTGTCTTAAGTGAATGTGAGTTGTAAAAATCTCCAAACAGATACCCAACAAACATATGAAAGTCCTCATCTCCAAAATGTGATGGTGTCTGGGATATGTGTGACCAAAGTTTCAGTGGGTCTTTACATTGCTTGATTTGAAAACCATGGTTATTATTAGCTAGTTGAACATTAAAAAAAATAAATTTGGAAGTCACTAGACATAATGTGCTTTATGTGTTTTTATCTGGCATGCTCTCTCTGATCTTGAGGGGAAATATGATGTACCACAGAACAATAACTGTAGTACAAGAGACTGCTTTCTGTGAAAAGGTCAAACTAATTTTCACATGCAAGGTATAATCCATGTTACCAGGCATGATTCACACGGATATTTCAGGTACATACTCTTCCTTTTTCATTAATTAATTACATATTCAATTATCAAAAGAAATGACAACTTCTAAAGAAATGATATATTTATTATCTGTAGCCCTGTGTGGAAGGGATATATTAGATTTTAGGAAAAGACTGACTGAAATCAAAGGGTAAAGTTGGGTCAAGCCACTTAATAAACTTGTAGCATCTACAAGCTCAACTGCTGTTGTCAAACCTCAGCCCTTAGGTGGTTACAGGATCATCTAAACTCAGAAAATTCTGACCTCAGGATAATGTCCAGCTAATCTTATAGCAAAAATTTCAATGTAAGAGTCACTGTCAATCTTGGATCAACAAGATTAAGTGCATTCTGGGAAATTGCAGACCAATTCTCCCTTTCACCTCTCTCTCTCCATCCCTAGGGAGAACAAACATCAATTGACAGTGACCTCCTTTGAAGGGAACGCACAGCTGCACAGTGGTTCAAATCTTCACGAGTCCCCTGTGAACTCCCACATAAATAAACTTGAGTTCCTCCTGATTTTCTAACATAAAGTACAGAATACTACGTGTAATGTTTGATACTCTACCAACTGGTCTACAAGAAAACCCAGAAGACTAGCAGTGTTACTAAAGTTGAGTTTTCGTTATATATACCAGGATCCTGCTGACCTCCTGGCAGAAGAGTTTGCCAGGATTTGGGGTAACCTCGAATATCTGCAATATGTGATAACTTGTCATATATACAACAATATGCCCTCCATAGCTCCATGGGGGGATTCGGTGAGAAAATGTATAGACAGCTGTTAGCATGCACTTGAGCTGTTCATTTCTTTTCTGACTAACGAAGAGGGTCAGTTCATTAGGCTCCGTGAAACCAACCAATCCTTCCTATCTTCTCTGTATCAACAAGTCACTATTTAAGAATTTGGAGAATTCTGAACATAATTTGTTAATCAGTGGCCTGAGATCCTCTGAAAGTTTATATTTTCTTACTATTTTCCTGAGAAGTTATAGCAGTGTGTCTACCAAGTGATTTGGGGTGGTTCCAGTTTCCTACAAGTACCATTAATCCTACAAATGCCAACGTGGTATGAAAAATGAGTCTTAATGAGCACATTTAGTTCTAAAGAGTTTATTTACACATTATCTCATTAACTCTGGAGGTACAGAAAGGCAGAAAACAACCTCATTTCTGACGGCATTTTGAAAACTAAACCTTAAAAACTAAAACCTTATTTAATGTTCAATATTAGGAAAGAAGACTTTACTTTGTGTTCATGCATTCAATCAACATTCATCAAACATACTGAATAGCCCTATAGGCTATGAATAATGCTGATTAGAACACAGTGTTAAGAAAGATAAGCACTGACTATCAGGGTCAGACTTTGTCTCTGCCCAGTCGAAAACAGACTCTGTCAAGGTACTTGGCAAACACCTGTGCTCTGCTGGTTTTTCTGAAGGAAGCATAGTGATGATTTGACTACAGCAGCCTAAGGTGCAAAGAGTTAAGATGCAGAGGTCCAGCTTCAGCTGTAAACTAAGATATGGAAAAATCTGATCTATCTTTCTGCTCAATGCTCATTGCTCATTGGTTTTCTAGAACTACATGATGACCTACAACAACAACAACAACAAAAACATTGGAGTAACTTTTACCAGCTAGAAAGATTAGACCTACAGTGTTCCCCGTACACTAACACATAACCATCCTACCGAATGTTGCCCTATGACTTAGTAATTTATCAATGTCGAGCTGGTGCATAAAGTCACACCTCTAGACAGGCTCACCCACTCAATGAATCTAGGAGGTATGACCTGGACCGCACCAATTATGAGAGGCCATGAAGATGAAGAGAACCCAGTAATGGAGAGCTAAGAAAGGTAGCCCTAGAACAAGGGAATAATGTGCTGAAAGAGAAAAGTTACCAAATTCTGACCAATAATATGAATGCTGAGACCCAAACATTGTTTCTGTGGAGGTGGAGATGACTGGGGCATTGATAAGCATCAAAGGAGTGGGAAGAAAAGCTTACATAAAGTAGATTCAAGAAAGAATGGCAGACAGACATATAAGTAGGAGATATAAAGATTTTTCACAAGCCTCCCAAAGTTGTTTTTTGAAATTTGGACAAAAGAATGAGGCAGCAGCTGAAGGGACAATTGTTTCTAAAGAAGCGAGATTTGAGAATATTTTGTATGTTGTGTGGGAATCACCTGGTGGGTGACCTGGAAAAATTGATGACACAGTATGGAGGCATTTGTAAGATAAATGTTATGGAGGAGAAAAAGAAGGGTGCAATCCGGTGTACCAGTGAAGGAAGCCTTCGTTTTGGAGCAAGGACAGAATAACACAGCAGGACACAACCAAGACATGGTAGTGATGACACTTTGAAATGTCACAAATGGAAAAATCAAAATAGTGGAGTTAAGGCTGGTAGCAGGTCACATCCGCTGCAGGGACTGAAATCAAGACACTGGGAAAACAACTACTTAGTGAGGAGAAAGAGAGCTCTGAGGATCAAAAGTGAGCAGAAAGGAAAGTTAAAATCACAGAGAAATGGAAGGCAATGCAGAGAGGAATAATAACAACAAAGGAATTGTGTCTTCTACTTGGAGTTCTAACCTCATATTCCTCTTTCCCATCTTATAACTTGAGAAATCATAAGATTTCTTTGCATTCATTCCCTTTCTTTTTCCAATTTATCTTCTTCTATTCTTCCCTTTTCCCATCCCTTCCATGTTGTTACTTTTAATTACTAATAACTTTTAGCCTGTTCATTTACCCTACATCAATATTGCACATTTCTGTTCTCTTGTTAATGGTGGCATAATTGTTGCTTTTAATTGATTTTTACCACATGTTAGTAGCTGGTTTATTTTTGTGTCATCAGAGATTCAGCCCTCAAAGGAGAGTTGGACATTAATAAGACCCTAAAATAAAAGTGGAAGAGACACGCACACCACTGATGCACAAATGTCGATATGGGAACACAAGAAGTGTGAAAAACAAGGCAAAATGATTCCTCCAAATGTCCATAACTTTCCAGAAACTGAATGTAAATATATGTAAATGGATGAGATGCTACCAAATTCAAAAGACTGTTATGGTTGATACATTGTGTCAACTTGGGGAGTCTAGAGGTTTGGCTGAGTGATTCAGCAGGAAGCCAGGGTGCTTCCTGAGCCTGTAGAAGAGGAGTGCATGGAGATTGTGTGAGAGCTACACGCCCCCTGGGTAGAGGTAGGCTGTTACAAGGTAAGGGAGAGAAAGAGGCTGCTTGCCTGCCATTCCTCCCTTTGCTTTTGTGATTTTTCTTGTGCTCTGCTGCCATGAACTGTTGCCCTCTGCCTTATGCCACTTTGCCTCAGAACCAGCCAAGTATGGACTGAAACCTCCACAAACTGTAGGCTAAATAAACCTTTCCTTTCTTCATTTTGGGCTTTGGGTATTTTGTCTCAGCAACCAGGAAAAAGTAACCAAGACACTGATTTATAATATGATCAATGACTTGAAAGAGGATACAATAACAGAATGAATTAAAGAAGACAGTGAAGATGATGAGTAAAGATTCCGAAAAAGAACCAAATGGAAATTATGAAAATTAAAAGTGTAGTAAGTTAAATCAAAAACTCAATAAGAAGCTTCACCCATACACAAAATTAAGCAGAAGGCAGAACTTTAAGGCTTAAAGATAAGGTTGAGAAATTACTCCATGAAAACATTAATAAATAATTAATGAGATATTGTGAATAAAACATCCAAGAATTCTGCAACACAACTAACATAGAATCAAACTTATTAATTTTTAATTTAGGAGTAGAAGTCAAGGTTCAGGCTACTGGCATAGAAATCTGTTTACTGAAATAACAGAAAACTTCTTAAATCTTGGGAAAGATATAGACATCTAAGTACAGGAGGCATTCAGAACCCCAAATAGGCATGACTAAAAAGGAACCATTCCATCTTGCATTAGAGTTAAAATATCAAGATTACAAAACAAAGAAAAATATCGAAAGCTGCAAGAAAGAAACACCAAGTTACTTATAGAGACAAACTCATCAGAATAACTGCAGACTCTCTGCAAGAATCTTAAAAGCCAGGAAGATATAGAACAATGTATCTCAGGACCTAAAAAAAATAACTTCTACCTAGATTACAGGAAAACTATCCTATAAAATTGAAGGAGAAATAAATACCTTCCAAGGCATACATAAATTTAGAAATTCATGACCATTAAACTGTCCGGCGCCGCTCCCA
>PVLD010006979.1:50273-85896 GCA_004027595.1 Dinomys branickii
GTTAGCAAATCATACTACGCCACGTGGGCCTCCAGGATTGGTTTTAAGGCGGAGTAAGCAGGTACCTCTCTATATATGGTATACACAGAGTCAGCAACAAGAACCAGAAAACAGGATATAGGCGCCATCTTGGTAACACGGTGGGAGGGGCTGATTCCAAGGAGACTAACAGCAAGCCCTCACACCGGCTCCCAACATTAAACCAGCATGGCAAAAAATATTTGAAGGAATCCTACACAGAGAAAAGAAAGAGTACATAAGCTATTTAGAATTAGGAAAAAATCAGACTTTAAAGAAGCAAAGTTATAGGTACATATCTTTCTATAATTCTGAATATATAGTTTTAATTCTCCAATAAAAAATTCAGACTGTCAGAATAGATTAAGGAAGACCCAACTCATTGTTACCTGCAGGAAACACACCTCACTCACAAAGATATATATATATGAAATACTGAAAGTGAAAAAATGGAAAACAATATTTGATGTAAATGGAACCAGAAAGCAAGCCTGAGAAGCTGTACTCACATATGACAAAGCAGATTTCAAAACAAAATTAGTCACATGATACAAAGGTCACCATATTGGAAAGGGCATCAAGAGTATGAAACAATTATAAATATATATGCACTAAATAATACTAGCTTTTATAAAACACTACACAGCATAAAGTATACATAGATTATGATACAAAAATTGTGAGTGACTTCAACAGGTCATCCATACAAAAAAATGAACAAAAAAATCAGAATTAAACTAAACAAAAGATTAAGCAGACTTTACAGATGTGTACAGAATACTCCATCCAACAACTCCAGAGTACACATCCTTCTCAGCAGTATTCTCTAAAGTGGATCATATTGTAGGTCACATAGCAAGCCTTAACAAACACAAAAAATTGAAATACTTTTGTCTTACTTACTTCCCTCATTGCTGAGATATAGTACGTGAAATCTGCAACTAAAAAGAGGGTATATTTATTTTGGCTTATACTTTCAGGGTTTCAGTCCATGGTAGGCCAGCTCCAATTCAGAAAGAGTGGTGGAAAGATCTCACATGAAGGAAAGCTTCTCAAGTTATGGTAGCCAAGAAACAGAAAGGAAAAGGAGGATCCAGGGAGAGATATATACCCTTCCAGTCATCTCCCTGTGACCTACATCTTCTGACCAGACACATTTCCTAATAGTGCATTCAGCCAGGAGCTCATCAGCGGATCAATTCACTGATGAACACAGCTCCTTAATGATTCAAACACCTTCAAAAGATCTTGTCTATGATCACAAGAGGCTTTGGGGGGGGTCTAAATATAGATCATAAAATGTCACTCCTGGATTCTAAAATACTTACTTGTATCTCTTTATGCAAATGGCACTTAGTCCAGCTCTAAGAGTTCCAAAGTTCTAACAGTTCCAGCATTCCCGAAAAGGCAAAACCCAAAGTCTCCTCTAAGACACAAGGCAAATTCTTATACATGAGCCCCTGCAAAAATCAAAAAGTTAAACAAGGCCAATGTACAATGGCATGGTGTAAACATCACCATTCCAAAAGGGAGAAATAGAGAGATAGAAAGAAGACCAAAGAAAGACCGAAACCCAGTAGAGCAAATGTTAAATCCTGTAGCTATATGATCTGGGACAAATTCTGACAGGATGTGATTTCCAAATGGTATTGGTGGCCACACCTCCATAGCAATACTGATTGAAGCCCTCAAGGCCTCTTGCTTGGGATTACTTTGCTCACTGCCTGTGACTTTTCTAAGCAAACATTCCCCTGGTTTCTCCAAATCCCTGACCTGATATCTCCACTGCAATTTCAGCTTAACTCTCACAACTTTATAGGCACACTGCCTGGGTGGAAACTTCCCTGACCTCACAACTTTTGCAATGTGTGTGCCTATAAAACCAGCACCACATGGATGACACCAAAGTCTTCCACCTAGCAGTATCTGGGGCCTCTTGGCTCATGGCTGCACAGACCTCTGAGTGCCTGAATGATTGAATACCATGAATCAAATCCCAAAGAACAATTCCATAGATACTCCTTATCCAGAAGTGGGTCCTATGGATGTTTTCTAAAAGCAAATCTTTCATTCTTCAACAATTCAGCCTGAAAGTGGTGAGGTTTCTCTGATTACTGATATGCACTCAAGACATCTTTCATATTGTCCTAATGAAAAGTACTTATTTGTAATGCTGATATGTTCAGCCACCATGGTGTCCTTTGCTCCAACTTCACAAAAGCTACTTTTTAGCTGAAACTTCAAATTTTAAAATTATTTAACTCTGCTGTTTGTCCTTGATTCTCACGGCAGATCTTGGTAAAAGCATTAAGCAGTACTCATATCACATCCTAAACACTGATCTGCCCTGAAACTTTCTCTGTCGGATTAATCAGCCCATCACCCTTAATATCAATCTTTGACAAAAATCTCAAGACATGAATAAAGTTTAGACAAATTTTATGCTAGAGTGTAACACACATATTCTTGAGTTCAACTGCCAGTGTAGTACTTGTTCCCACCTGAACCAGCAGAGCTGGGTCTTCACCATCTGCCTTTTTATCGGTGTTCTGGTCTTCTGAGCTCTGACCTGAACCTCTCATCAACTTTGACTTGTAACATTTTAGGGCTTCTTTAGTCAGAATCTCCAGGTCTTTCCAAACTCTACCTGAAAACCCTTTCCGAATGCTGCTTAGCCGCACAGTCAAGAACAGACACAGCAATGACTCCACTTATCTCTACCAGCACCTGTCTCGGCCACTTTCCTTGTTGCCAAGGCATAATACCTGACCTCCACAACTGAGAGGAAGACAGCTTTATGTTGTCTCACAATTTAAGAGGTTTCAGTTCATGATAAGCCAGCTCCAATGCAGAAATGATATGGCAGAATGATCTGACATGGAGGAAAGATGCCACCGCATCATACCCAGAAAGCAGAAAAGGAAGAGACAAGCCTAGAAGGGAAATATGCCCTTCCAGATTGCACCCCTGGTGACCTGCCTTTTTGACTAGGCCTTGACCTCATAATGGCATACAGCATACTTAGCCAGAAAATCATCAGTAGACCCTCTACTGATGATCACAGCACCCCAATCATTTTCCAAGACCCCACCTCTGAGCGCCTGAGTCTTTGGGTGATGATCCCAGACACAAACCATGACAGAATACTTCATCTGATCATAATGGAATGAAAGTAGGAATGAACAGCAAGAGAAACTACAAAACTATACAGAGATTGAACAAGTCGCTCATGATCGCTGAAAAGTCAGCAAGGAAATTTAAACATTTCTTGAATCAAGTTAAAATGCAGACACAACATACCAGAATCCCTGGGATATAGCAAAGGCAGTTCTATGAAAAAAGTTTGTAGCTACACATGCCTATATCAAAAAACCACAGCAGGCTGGGCATAGTGGCACATGTCTCTAATCTCAACACATGGAGACTGGGGCAGGAGGATTGTTGTAATTTCAAGGCTAATCTGGGCTACACAACGAGTTCAAGGCCAACTTGAATTACATAGGGAGACCCTGTCTCTAAAAAGATCAGAGAAGTCTCAAATAAATAACCTAATGATGCATCTTAAGGTCTTACAAAAACAGGAACATACCAAAACCAAACAGAAGAGAAGGAAAGAAATAATGAAAGAAAAACAGAGCTAAAACCAGTGAGATGGAGGCTAATAAAACAATACATGATTTCAGTGAAACAAGGATGGCAACTGTGAAGAAATAAACATGATTGATAAACACATTGGCAAACATAAGACCAAAATCACTATAATTAGAGATGAAAAAGAAGATAATACAACACACATCCCTGAAACCCCAGAGGACTGCTAGGATTACTACTTTGAAATCTTATATTTTAACAAATTAGAGACTGTAGATAAAATCAATAAATTTCCAAATACGTATGATCTAACGAAACTAAACCAAGAAGATACAGAAATATAAACAGAGCAATAACAAGCAATGAGACCAAAGCATTACTACAAAGCTTTCCAACAAAAAAAAGACCAGGACCAGGCAGATTCACTGCTGAATTTTATCGGAAATTTAAAGGAGATCTAACACCCATGTTCCTCAAACTATCCCATGACACAAAAAGGAAAGGAATCTTCCAAAATCATTCTGCTAGGCTGACATCAACCTGATACTAAAACAAGGCAAACACACACACACACACACACACACACACACACACACAACTATAAACCAGTACATCTGAGGAGTGTAGACATGAAAATCCTTAACAGAAGGGCTGGGGATATAGCTCAGTGGAATAAGCGCCTGCCTAGCAAGCACAGCATCCTGAGTTCGATCCCCAGTACCGCCAAAAAAAAAAAAGAAAGAAAATCCTTAACAGAAATACTAACAAGCTGAACTCAACACCACACTTTAAAAAATGATGCATAATTATCAAACTGACTTCATTCCAGAAATGCAAGGATGGTTCAACAAATACAAATAAATAAACATAAATACATCACATAGACACAATCAAGGATAAAAATCACATGGTCATGTCAATTGACAAAAAAACCTTTGACAAAATTCAAACCCCTGCATGATAAAAGTCCTAAAGAAATTAGGTGTTGAAGGATCACACTTCAATACAGTAAAGATCATATATGATAAACCTCTAGTCAACATCATTCTGAATGGGGAAAAATTGAAAGCAATTTTTCTAAAGTCTGAAACAAGGCAAGACTGCCCACTTGTACCACTCCTATTTAATAGAGTTGTGGACATTTTAGCTAGCACAATTACCCAAGATGAAAAACTAAAAGATCAAAATAGGAAAGAAAGAAGTCAAATCATTCTTTTCTTGCAGATATGATTTGTGCTTAGAAGAGTCTTAAGATTTCACCAAAAGACTTTTAAATGCTGACAAGCAAATTTGACAAAATGGCGGGATATAAAATAATAATCTATGACTTTTCTTTCCAACAATAATCAACTAGACAAGAAAGAAAGCAGGAAAGCAATTCTATCCATAACAGCTTCTGAAAATATTCAACTTAGGACTCAAGCTAAGTGAGGAGGGAAAAGATCTGAACAATAAAAATTTCAAAACACTGAAAAAAGAAATTTAAGAGGACACTAAAAGGTGGGAATTAGAAGATAAAAATATTTCTCATATTCATGGATTGGCGGAATTATTATGTCCAAGTGGTCACATTGACAAAAGGGGTCTACAGAGTCAATGCAATCCTGATCAAAATATCAGTGATATTCTTTACAGAACCAAGAAAAACAACCCAAAAATTCACATGGAAATGCAAAATAAACAAAAAGGCAAAGTACTCCTAAGCAAAAAGAGCAAGGCCAGAGACATCACAGTACCCCATTTCAAACTATTCTACAAAGCCACAGTAACAAAGTCGCATGGTACTGTCACACAATAGACAAATAATAATAGAACAGAATAGAGGACCCAGAAAAAAACACACACAACTACAGCCATCTGGTTCTGAACAAAGGAGCCCAAAATACATATTGTAAAAACACAGCCTGCTATAGTTAACTGTGATAGTCAGCTTGACATGAGGAAGAGTCACCAGCAGACTAGTAAGTTCTGGGTGTATTCATGAATGACTGACAAATAGGCCAGCAAACTAGGGCAAGAGACTCACTCAGATATGAGTGGCACATACCAATCAGCTTGTAGCTTAGACAGAATAAAAAGGGAAAGAAAGCAGAAGTGCTCCCTTTCTATGGCAAGATCCCACCCTTGTCATGGCCTTTGGATGTTGTTCCCTAGTTCCTTCAAAGTCCCAGCATAGACTCTTGAGCCTTCCAGTGTAGTTCAGGCTGGCCGTGTACTCATGAGGTTCCCCCTGCCTCATCCTCTCAGATGCTGGAATTACAGGGGTGTGATACCATGCTCAGCTCTCCCCTTCTCACACAGAACTGTACCAGTACCTGCAGTGGGTTTCCAGGCCTCTGAGTGCTGATGAATCCTCCAGGTCTCCAGCACCAACATAGCAAATTTGGAATCTTCTCTCTCTGACCCAGCACCTAATCTGTGGGACTCCTCTATTTCTGATCCTGTAAGCCTATCTCATAAATCCTTTGTACTGTACAATCACACACAGATTTCATATTGAATCTGTTCCTCTAAAGATCCCTAACTGACAACCTCTTTAACACATGGTGCTGAGAAAATTGAATATCAACTTACAGAAGACTGACCTCAACTCCCTATCTCTCCCCTATGTAAAACTCAGTTCAGAATGGATCAAAAGAGCCAGGGATATAACTCAGTGGCACAGCACCTATCTAGCAAGTGCAAGGTCCTGAGTTCCATTCCCAGTATCCAAAAGAAAAGAATGGATCAAAAACTTATATGCAAGACCTGAAACATTTAAACTGCTAAAAGAAAGCAAAGAGGAAACACTTGAAGCCATAGGTACTGGCAAAAATTTCCTAATAGAACTTTAGTAATTCAGGAAATAATAGCAAGAATCAACAAATGGGACTACATCAAATGTAAAAGTTTTTGCACAGCAAGAGAAGCAACTATCAGAGTGAAGAGACATCCTACAGAATTAGAGAAAATCTTTCTGAGCTACTCTTCCAGTAAAGGGTTAATATCTAGGATACACAAAAAAACTTAAAAGACTGAACACCAAAAACATCAAATTGTTCAATCAATAAGTAGCAAATGGATTATACAAACACTTCTTAAAAGAAGTACAAGTGGCCCATAAGTATATACAGCAAATGTTCAATATCTTTATCCATTGGGGAAATGCAACTTAAAACTACATTTGGCTTCCATCTTACCCAGTCAGAATGGATAATTGCCCATGTCTCATTGAAAATAGGGATCCTGGACCATCAACACAGATTAAAGGGAAGAGATGAGGTACTAGAGAGTTAAAGAAAGAGAAGAAAGAAGTTTGGTGTTTTAGTTACTTTTCTTGCTAAGACAAAATACTCAACACCCAAAGTTAAAGGAGTAAACTTTCATTTCAACTCACATTTTGTAGCGGTTTCAGCTCATAGTCAGCTGGCTCCAAGGCAGGGTAGCAGGGCAGAGGAGCATCACAGGGGAGAAACAGTTCATGGCCAGGCAGGTAGAAGGCAGGGATGCAGTGAAACAGCAGGAGGTGACTGGAGTAGACTTCTCTCTGTCCCTTCAGTTCTATCCAGGCCACCCACCCTTACTCCCAGCACCACATCCTTAATTCTAGCATCACACACCCTAGATCCAGCCAGCCACTTCTGAAAAACAACACATATGACCAAATGAGGCTTTGGGAGGACATCTAGATACAAGTCATAACATTTAACTTTCTTTTCTTTTCTTTTTCTTTCTTATAGAAAGACTGGTGAGTGACTTACCAAGAGGTTTGTCAGACAGCCTTGGGATTGCCCTGAAGTTAATGACCATGAATGTAAATAAGAGCAGGCAACATCAGGGTGTGTTTTCCTTCAGCCACATTTTCAGCTACTCAGATGCAGGCTCAGAAGATGCAGTGTTGCTTTAAGCCAGATTTCCGTTTTGCTGGGTCAAACATCCAGCCCACCTAGGTCAGTGGAAGAAGTGGAGGGTGTAAACTGGACAGTGATTCTAACAATGGCAGTGGAATCCAAGCCAGCAAAGTGGATATGAGTGACATGAAGGGTACCAGAGAGCGAAAGTCATTGTGAAATTTAAAAACAAATTCTTAAACATGAACCATGTTTCTAAATTTTTTAAAAAAGGAAAATAAATCCCAGAAGGGAAAAATAAACTGATGTGATCACTCCATTGTCCCAGGACAGCACAGCTGGCCAAAGGAGTCTCAGTTCATCTCCTCCGTTCCTCAATTGATCAGGACGGCACAGCTGGCAGAGAAGTCTGAGATCTTCCCCTCCCTCCCTCCTCTGGTGGGACTCAGGCCCCGAAGGCCTGCAGGAACACCAGTGACACAATGTGAGCTTGGCTGAGGTGCACATGATGGACAGGTAGAACTAGAGTTAGGGAATTATCCCTTGCAACATCAGCAACACAAGCCAACAGGTCATCTGTAACCTCTCTTTTTGTTTTATTCTACTCATCCTCTTCCTCTCTTTTGTCAACTATCTCGCTTCATTTTATGATAATTTTATGTGAGTAAACATCTTCTCTTTCTTGTTCACTTCAAAACTCCTAGGCTTTCTTCTCCAGTCCTCCCATCCTGTATCCTACAATCACCCAAAACCTGGATGACCATCCTGTGCCCTCCAACCTTGCTCCTACTGCATTTAACCTTATTCATCTCCCCTTCCTACACCCTGCCCTGATGAACCCCCTACCACAACAGAGTAAAATCACTCTACTAAGTGAAAAATCACTGCTTCCAAGTTCCTGGTATAAGTTGGATTATACTGTATTTCTGTACATCTTCCTCTTCCAGTTATAGATATCAGGCCAATAGTTACCATAGTTTGTCAGTAGCCAGGCTATACTGGGGTCTATTGTTATTGCCAACTGAACTACTTTTATCAGAATGTCATACATGCTATAACCAGTTTTTCCCTCCTGTAGAGCAACACTGCAGTTGTAAAGGGTGGTAACCAACACCACAGTCAAGAACCAAAGGAATGGGTCCTAAGTCAAATTGATAGCAACTCCTCAGTCTTAATGTATTAAGAAGGTAGGTTCTTGGAACAGACATAAAGACCAAGAACCACCTACATCTAAAAGACATCCAGAGGACCAGACACCTCCTAGGAAAACCTTGACCCCAATGATAAGACTATCTTATATAAGAAATCTGTAAGTATCAACACACAAAACAAAATAAAATAGAAAATAAAAAATGATAAGATGAAGAAGCAGAATGCAATCCCAAATGCCCAGCCTACCCAAGACAAGTCCAGAACCCAAAGAAATAGAGAAAATTGGAAGTCAACAAATGGAACTCTCTAAAATGATAGCAGCAGAAGTGAAAAAAACAAATGGAAGAGGGCATAGAAAAGACAACATCTAAGGTGCAAAAAGAAGTGACCATCAAAGTAAAAGACATTAAAGCAGACATAGATTGAACAAATAGAAGAGCCCAGGAAAATCACAGAAACCATGAATGCCAAACATAGATAAGAAATAGAACCAATGAAACAGATCCAAACAGAAATACAGATTAGAAACTCCATTCAAAGTATATGCAGCAGATCAAATGAGAGCAAGGATAGAATATCAGATCTAGAAGACAGGAATGTGACCAATGACCAGGAAAAGAAAGATATCTTAAAAATTGCAAGAGACCATGAAAAATCAACCCAACAGCTACAGGATGAAGCAAAGAAGAGCAACATAAGATTGACTAGGATCAGTGATAAAGCTGGAGACAGTGCAAAAGCCATTAAAAACCGCTTCACAGAAATAAGGGCAAAAAACTTCCCAAACATGGATAAAGAATTTGACATACAAATAAATGAGGCACTCCAAATAGCCATGACCATAAAAAAGTCTACACCAAGGCATATAATAATCAAGATTCCAGAAATAAAATATTAAGAGCAACTAGAGAAAAGAAACATATTGCCTATAAAGGAAAGCCTATCAGAATCACAGGAGACTTCTCAAAACAAACCCTCAAATCAAGGAAAGCTTGGAATGAGGTATTTCAGGCTATAAAGGAAAACCATCCTCAACCCAGATTTATATACCCCACAAAATTATCTTTTAAAATTGATTGAGAAATAAGATACTTCCATGACAAAGAATAACTGAAGAAATTTATATCAAACCAGCTGTACAAAATGCTTTGAAGGACATATTAGAAAGAGATAACAAATACCACAAACACACAAACATCAATAGAAAGAAGCTGCTAGGCAGGGCAAGCAATTAAACAGATGAAAATAGGGAACAAACAACAGGAAAACAACATGAAAATGAAAAACCAATACATATCAGTTATAACCATCACCATAAATGGTCTAAACTCACCAATCAAAAGAAACAGACTGGCAGAATGGATCAAGAGGGATGATCCAACAATATATTGCATACAAGAAACATATTTAACCCGAAAAGAAATTCATAGACTAAAAGTCAAATGATGAAAAACAATTCTCCATACCATAGGAACCCAGAAAAAAAGCAGGGATAACTATTGTATTTGCAGACAAAGCAAACCTCAAACCAAAACTGATCAAAGAGACAAAGAGGGTCACTACATACTTGAAAGAGAAAACTCCAAGAAGAAGAGATAACAAACATAAATATTTATGCACCAAACACAGGCTTACCCAACTACATAAAACAAATATTAACAAGCATGCAAAACCAGATAAGCACTAATATAATTGTAGTGGAAGACTTTACTACCTCACTCACAAGAGTAGATAGATCAACCAGACAAAACATCAACAAAGAAATATTAGCATTAAATCAAACCTGTGAACAAATGGACTTGGTAGATGTCCAGAGTGTTCCACCCCAAAACATCACAATACACATTCTTCTCAGCTGCACATAGGATGTGCTCCAAAATAGACCATATATTACCTGACAAACCATGCTTCGATAAACATAGAGGAATTGAAATCATCTCATGCATACTATCTGACCATTGCACGATAAAATCTAGAAATCAATGACAAAGGAAATCACAAAAATGACATTAGCCAATGGAAATTAAACAACACCCTTCTGAACAACCAGTAGGTCACAAAGAAAAAAAGATGAAATTAAACAGTATATATGATTAAATGATAATGACCCATACAACATACCAGAACTTGTGAGATACAGTGGAAGCAGTCCTATGAGGGGAATTTATAGCAATGAACTCACATATCAGGAAAACAGAATGAGCTTAAATAAACAACCTAATGTTGAACCTCAAACTTCTAGAAAAAGAAGAATGAATCAAATCCAAACCTTGCTCAAGAGAGGAAATTATAAAGGTAGCAGAAATTAATGCAATAGATAACTAAGAAAACAATACAAACAATCAATGAATTTAAAGAGTGGTTCTTTGAAAGAATAAATAAAATTGATGAAGCATGAACCAACATCATCAAAAAGAGGAAAGAAAAACCACAGATTCAAGAAATCAGAAATACAGTGGAGGAATGTGTTCATACCATTCTCTCAGACTGAAGTCTTACAGTGATAAACCATCGGGAACATGACTGTACAGAGATCATGCATTTTTAAATTCCTAGTGACTACTGTAACAGTTTAGAGATTACTGACATAGAAAGAATATTTAAAATGTAATTTGCTTCTCCTGCTTTATTGCCTTCATTTGTTTTCTGTGTTTTGACATGCTTGGGTGATTTGTGACTCTTGTTTGCAGTCAGTAAAATTCTTTGCTCTCTTTGTGATTATGTTGGCTACATGGCTAGGGGAGAATAAATGATCCTCCCAGTGCCTCTTTGAATTAGTTCCAAGGCTTTTACAAGGAGTGACTTCAGAAATAGCCTTCAGTGTCAAGCTCAGAGAATAGCAGAAAAGAGAAAAAAAGGGGGAAAAAAGAGATGCATTTTGAAATGCTTAAGTGTCTCTGATATACTGACATGATTTCCTGCTGAGAACATCTACTTATAAGTTCTATGCAAAGGCTATGGTGGAGATAAATTAGTTGTGAAGCTTAAGGAAAATCTGTATAAAATACAGCAGCAATCCTGCAAATTTTTCAAAAAGCAACTCCACAACCTTATTAGACAAAAGACTAATAACAGAAAGTTAAAATGGTAGCTCATAGATTTGGAAATCAAGGGTTATAGGCTCACCTCTGCTCCCAAGAAAATATAGCAGTAAATTTATTTTTCTTTCTTTAAGAAGTATTAGCTTGCTCATCGGGAAAAGCAAGATAATTATGATTCCTCCAAGGTCTTATAAAAACTGTTTTTACACACACAGAAAAGTTCACTGTTTTTTATTCTCAAGATGTTCATGTCCTACAAAGAATTAAACATCCCACTCTAAACGCTTCTATAACAGATGAAATTGCACAGTAAGATTCACCTCAGCTAAGACACCTTTTGATTTTTCATCAATGCTTTGTTGGGTGTTCTTAGTTTTAGTGATTAAATCCTCATGAAAACCTAGTTGATTTATGAGTCTACCTCTAACATTTGCCAAGGCTTAACAGTAGTAGGTTAATGTCTCTATTATTTGAAAGAAGTGAGCTTTCCCAGCAGGATCGCAAAAGAATTCTGAGTGTACAGGACTGACATCGTGTCCAACAAGAAAGGTAAAGGTGATTGATCGCAAAATAAATGAGACCAAAAGCTCCATGGCAGGTGGCTCAGACCTGCAGGTCACAGGCTCAGAGCATAAACACAAAGTGGGCAGGAAGGAGAAGCGCTGAGTTCTTTCATGAACAGAGCTTTCTTCAAATTTTCTGAGGTTGTTTCCCTCACAATAGCAAATCCTTTGCTATGGGATGACTTGATCCCCACATTCAGAATGGTTTCCTGCAGAGGAAGAAATGTGAACACACTGATGCCCAGGTTGTCGTATCTGAGCCATATTGGGCAGTGGAGATGGCAGGAATAGAGCAGTGAAGGCAGAGGCACTGATTCCAGTGGGGCTCTGCGCACCAGTCATGTAATTTCTCTTTTCCTAATTCCTTCTTCTATTTTAGAAGTGAAAGGCTTTCTTATCTACTTCACTTCCTTTTTCAAGGCTCAAGGGGAAAAGCCCCTGTGTGAACACCAAGCGAACTACAAAGTGCCGCATCCTCATCTGCTCATGCTGCACATGCAGAGCAGCAAAGAGAAGGGCACCCAAAGGTTCCCTGACCTCTCAGAAAGCTCAGTCACAACTTCTCAGTGTTACTATCTCACCCAAAATTTTGGGGAAGCAACCAATCGGCTGCCTCAACTGTCAGTAGGAGTACATTAGTAAACAGGTGTCTCTTCTCCATGGTTGATTGTGTAGGAGCTCCATGTCTCCTGACCAACCCACCTGCACAGACCCAAAGGCTACAGAGCTGTTGACTGTGTTCACTCAACTGGTCAGTGACATAGGATGTGCATTTTTCTAGCCAAAGCTTAGCTGCTTCTTTTAAAATGCCTATGGTGACTCATTCAGACCAGCCATGCTTAGGCTATATCATCTGACTGGTATTTACATCCCAACTTCACGAACTCTACAACCTTATTTACCTTTGCTATAAAATCAGAGTAGCAGTCAGTACCTTCACAGTGTGTCCAGAGCCTGGCTGCTCCAAAGAAAGAAAGAAAGCTGGCTCAGCATAAGTGTTTCATAGGATTAAAACACACCCCTTCCACCAAGACTTCCCCTAAGACTTCCTGCTCAGAGCCACCATTGTTGTTTCACTGCTGTATCTTCATGACCAATGAGAGGGCTAGAAATTCAGAAAATATTTGTGCAACAAACAAGCTTTGAAAGGTTTTCCAATAAATGAATATTTTCTGCAAGCTCTAATGCATGCTTGCCGCATACACACGCCTCCATCATGGTGACTGTGTTAGGTTCGTCAGTGTTTGCCATGACCCTCGCCGCACAGAATTTGCTGCAGTGGGGTGCACTCATGGCCTTGATCCTTCCTGTCTCTGCCCTGGAGACTTGAGGCTTTGCTGGTAGATGACAGAGCTTACTGCAGTGAAGACAGACTGAGGAGTATGACCACAGAGAGGAAAGCATCCTAATGGGAGACACGAAGTAGTCCAGGAAAAACCTTGCTAGCGTCCTTGCTCACCTGTTCTTTGTGCTACATCAACTCTGAATCACGGCAGCGCACACTGTTAGGAAGTCCTAAGTGAGGCTGCACTTTACCAGCTGTGTAGACCACCAGCCTGACCAAGGAGCAATGATACCAATTCTGTGAAAATAGGAATCAAATGAGATTACGCGCAAGGAGGCCCCTTGGAGGCTCTTGTCTTTCTTGTAAAATAGAAAAGAGCGCCCTGCTAGCGAGAATCACGGCTATTTTTTATGTTGGAGATTTAGATGCATACACAAAATAGACCTTAAGTCCTTTAAAGAAATATAATTTATATATTAGAAGATAAGTAGCCTGGCTTACATATTCCCCATTTTCATGTGTATTATCATTCAGAGAATTAATTGTAATGATCAGCATGAGTTTGTCTTAATTGATTGAAAAGCGAAGTTCTTAAAGACCACTCAACAACCAGCCAATGCCTGAGTTCCAGACTAATGGAGCTGGAAGGTAGGAAAGAGCCCTCTCTTCCCTTCTTTAGGTGCTTCCTGATCTTTCAAGCCTTCTGTGTTGGTATAGTACAGCCAGAAGACAGAAGTTATACAGTAATTCAAACAGGGGAATGCTAGTGTAAATAATTATTAAGCTAGCATATGTGAAGAACTATAAGAACGTTGGAAACCGACCTCTAAAGTGTACCATGGGACTGAGAAAGAACCCACAGAGGCCACACTCGGGACTGTGGTTTCCATCTCAGTGGAGTAGCTGAAGCGTCCTGCAGAACGGCACAGGTCGCACAGCTCACATCTCCAGGGGAGCAGCAAGAAGGCAGCTGCAGAGAGATCACACCCAGACAGGAAGAGGAACATAAGGCTCTTTCTTGCATTTTATTGTGGGGGTATAATTTCTTTTAAATAGAGGGTTTTTTTAGTTTTTTATAATAAAGAACATGTTGCCATGAATCACCCCAAAATTCTCCCCTTTGCTTCAAATACACTCATCCCATCATCCTTGCCCCTTCCTGCAGCAGCTCTGGCGTCCTCTCTCCTGAGGGTCTTTAGTTCCGCTGTCCCAGCTGCCTCAACGTCCTGAATCCACTCAAAACATTGCCCTTTCATGGTCACTTAGACTTTGAGGAAGAGCCAGAAGTTGCACAGCACCAGATCCAGGGCAGACGGTGGGTGAGGACAGAGCATGGTGTTTTCACCAGCTGCCTTTCCATTGGGTGGCGCTCGACAGCAGCAGTCAGCATATTTTTTAATCACACCTCAAAAACACACAGGAGGACTCCAGAGTAGGTTTAGAAAGTGGGGAGAATGATGAAGTGAGTGCGTTTGCACTGAGGGGGAGGATTTGAAGTGATTTTGAGAAAGATTCATGGCAGTGCATCATTTTTTTTAAATTTAAACATTCACCAAATATTTTGATGGTCTCTTAGAAGTTAACATCTATAAAGTGCCTACCACATGTGGGAACTGTTAAACTCTGAACTTGACCCAGTGCTCACTGAGGATACTATATCACCAAAGGGAAAAAACCTTTAAACATACAAAGAATCCATAGCCACCATGGCAACCAAGAGACATACTGGTGTTTTGAAGATGTATTTAATAAAGAGAAACTAAGCAGTCATGGTAGACAAATAAATACATTACAAAGAAGTGACATTCAGGCTGATTCTTGATGATTGGTAGAAGTTGATTAAGACATTTTAAAAATTATTTCTGGCTATTCTCTTTCTTTACTCTCAGATTTTTCTGATGATGTACTTTTTACTCTAAATTTTATCTGCTTGGGAACAACAAGGTACAGTTGTAAATGCTTTCTCTTATGGCACGTTTATGAGATGCCATCCTTGTGGTGCTGTCCCTTACACAACACTGTACCCTTTATCTCCTCCCCATTCCTTCTGTTCTTGTAGCAGACTCTACCTTAGTGGCCACCGGAATGGGCCTGTAACTATGAGTAGCCCAATAGCTGTATTCGGCCATCTAAATTTAACGTGGGCACATCCTCAGGCCAAGTAGCATTCTGATTAGCTGAAGCTGGTTGGTTTCCCCAGAAATAAATCTCCAGGGATATAAATCCAGAGCTCCCTGGGGCTGTAGCTGTATGCTTGTGAGAATAAATCACTTGCAAGACGGAAGATATGGCAATATGCACAGAGAAAGAGCGAGGAGAAACTAAGATGGAAATAGAAAGGGCAGGAGCAACACTGAGAACCAGGAGGGGTGGGAAGAAAGTGAGGAAGAACACAGGGCCGCAGCCTTGTCTCCGTGGGGCCCACCCCCAGGTCAGGCTGGCCTGGCTCCCGAATCGAGCCTTATGAGTGTGCAGATACCCATCATCAATTCTGCAAAGGCCCTTGTGGATTGTGTCAACATTTTCTTCTTTCATGTCCTGCCGACTCCTAGTGGGAATGGAATAAATACCTGTGAAATGAATGATTCCAACAGTAGAGATTTTAAAACAGGACACAGAAAATACAGGGCTTTGTTGTCAGTACTCTAATCTGCTTTATTTGTGCAACAGTGGACAAGCCCTCACCCAGCACTGTCTGCACAGCATCAGGAAAGCTCAACAGGCCCCGGCTCAGAAGCAGCAGACACATCAAGGCTTTGTGCTTTAACTCAATTGTGCAGGAGGAGATATATTGGAACTCACGTTTATTTAATAAATGCCCTAGCATAATATTTCTTCTGGAAGTCTTCTTCCTGCTTGTTTTCTTCCATGTACTGATGTACTAGTAAACTCCATTTGCCCTTCTCCCTGTTGGATGAATCAGCAACTTATGGGCCATCATCTGGGGGTCAGAAGAAGGAACAGAAAAAGCCACCGTTTTCTACCCCTCGCAGGCAGTGAGTAGAGTTTCCCTGCCCTCTGTGATCAAAGGCCATTATAGATGAAAACCTATCTACACAAACGCAGAGGAGGAGGAGGAGGACACACAGCAGTGCATCTCTGGTTACATGGTTAAAAGTAGGTGTGAGGTGTAAGCGAAGCCAATAAAAAGGAGCCTGCTAGAAACATAACCATTATCTTCTACTTTTAAATGAGAGAGAAGTCACCTTTCAGCAGTATTTCTTACCGGTGTAGAGCCCAAAGAATCTTATTAGGACACAAAACACTATCAAAGACATAGGAACGTAGACCTATTTTCATGGCAATAGAAGTGTGCATGTGGAATTACCTAATTTTGTACAAAATGAGCTAGAGAGAAAAGACATGAAATTACTTCTAAGTCCTGTTGTCTGCAATGCCACCACTAGCCCGACACCATAGACCTTGCATAGGTTGGCATGCTTTCTATCCATTGCTTGTCTGTACCCCAGTACCCACTGTGGTGGGGAAGTGACACTGCCTTGAAGTGGGAGGTTTGCCGTGCCCTCGGGCAAGTCACTTCCTCTTAGTCACACAGCTGCTTCCTCTCTTCTAGAGGCTTGGTCTTGTCTGTTGCCCCAAAGTTCACCTGCTGGAAGCTTGGTCCCAGGGTGATAGCAATGTTAGGGTGGTGACATTCAAGAAATGGGGCCTGGGGAAGGTAATTAGGCCATCAGGGACTCACACTCAGGAATAGATAACGCTTTGCTCAGAGAGTTGACTGGGTCTTGCAGAAGTAAGTTCATTTCCCAGCAAGGAGTTGTACAGAGAGTGAGCCTGGCCTCTCTGCTTCGGGCTTTGTGTCTTGCCATGCATAAGAGGCCCTCACCAGCATGAATCAGATTTAGGCCATGGACTTGAACCTTCAAAATGGAGAGCTAACAGAACTCTTTTCTGTATAAATACCCAGCTTTGGGTGTTCTGTTATAGCAACAGAAAATGGACAAATACATTTTTTATAAAATACAGACAATAAGACTTACCCATTTGACTGATGAAGAAATGGGGACAACCAGATTAATGACTTGGATAAGGTAATCAAGAGGGCTGGGAACTAGAGCGTAGGTCTTTTATCTGTTCTGGGATTGCTTCAAGGATATTTTAAATAATTGCTATTATTTTACAAATGGACATAAAAATAAATAACTTAGAAAAACTGTTTCTATATTTTCTGGAAGTGCTTTTTAGAATAATGGCATTAATTTTAACACATGATACAGCCTTATTATAAATAACACAGGCAGATGTTAAACTGTGTAATAAAAAATTTGGCCCCTAGTCCCCACCCATCAAGATGAACATAACAGACATCTCTCTGTGCACGTGTACAGAAATAGACTAAAGAGGAAAACTAGCTTTTGGTCTGTCAGCATGAGAGCCAGAGGCCCAAGGCCAACAAACAATATTTTATATTGTTCTAATGTAGAACAACATTCTAGATTGTTCTAATAACAGAAATGCTGCCTGATGCTTTCTCTGAGGGTTTCTAACTTCAACCTGTGAATTATTTTTCTAATGTTGTTATTATTTTCTTAAACTCTGAGAGATCTTTAAAAAAAACTCTTAGTGGTTGGTTGTGATGATCCATGCCTATAATCCTAGAATTCTAGGAAACTGAGGCAGGAGGGTCACAAGTTGGAGGCCCCCACGTCTGTCCAACTTAGTGATTTAGTGAGATCCTGTCTTAAAATTATTTGGGGGTGCTGCTTTTTGAGACAAGGTCTTGCTCTGTAGCCCAGGATGGAACACACATCAATCCTCCTGCCTCAGCCTCCTGAGTGCTAAGATTACAGTTGTGAACCACCACACCTGGTGTTGTTGCAAAATTTTTTTTTAAAATATGTTTTAAAGGTTTGAGATACAGTGCAATGTGAAGAACTAGCATTCAACCCCCAGTACTGTGAAACAAACCAAAATAACATTCATTTTACATTGATTTATCTCATGGACCAATTTCATATTTAGTTCTTTCATCCCCGAATTGATTTCCTATTAATCCATGAAGATCTCTTCTGCTTGGCTGAAATCTCTAGTTCAGAATTATAGAGTTTAGCCAGCTTTAGAGTTTTCATTAGCATTTTCCCTTCTTCACCTATAACCTCTAAAATTGTCTTATACCCTGTGCCTCTGCTCTTTTGTGTCAGTGGGATCACCTGAGCCCTTTCCTGCACACCAGGCATCCAGATGCAGCGCAGACAGTCCATTCCCGAGGATGAGGTTATTTGGGAGGACACTTCTGTCTCACCTCCTCCATCTCCCGCATCACCTTGTTCTGTTAATTTAACAGAGCTCCTGTCATGCCAAGTTCATATTTGCTTTAAATTCTTTTATAGCAAAAGGTGATCACAGGCCATGGCTTTCTGACTCTTGAGTTGTGTTTTCCCTCCAGTCTCTGTTTTCGTGTTTCTCTTTTCCTGTTCTGCTTCCCCTTTCTCATCTTTTTGTTTTACTGTAGATGTTTCACATAATTGTCGTACAGTTTCTTGGAAACCCACCCAGCGTGAATGCTGAATACTCTGACAGATGTTGTTTCCTCTGATCTCCTGGGCGGGGAGTCTCTGCCTGCTCTTCTCACAGCTGGCTGCAGCTTGAGAGTGGAGGCTGGGTCTGGCAAGCCATCAGCCTGGGTCCCATGCAGGTTTTGTAAGAAAGCCTCGATGACGTTCTCTTCCTGGCACTTTGTTAATTCTCTGTACCTTCGCCTGACTGACCTGGAGGAGGGATACCTACTCGTGGACGACAGCTTTGATTGCGGGCCTTTGATTGTCATTGCTATTTCTAGCACAACCATGGCCCCTACACTGCGTCAGACTCAGTCAGCGCTGGTGTTCACTTCCTCTTTTGCCCCAGCACTGACTGAGTCTGACGTAGTACAAGTACCAAACATGTGCTGGAAACAGCAACGCTAAGTAATAAAAGTCACTGCTGTAGGTCTTGGAGACCCAGATTAATATCTACACATGACCTCTATGATAACAAAAAGATGCTCCCTTACTAAGTATGTCCATGGCTGTTAGTTGTGTTTATTTCCATAATCTACAGCTTTGGGGAGTGTCTTTCAGCCTCTGCCAAAGGCGTAGGACCCAGAAGCGACTGAGACTGTGAGCTGATCTTCCCAGGGTTGTGTCTGGCCTGAGCACTTGTGGGGGAAAGGGTGGTACACATGACACTGGTTTTGCCTCGCACTTGTGGAAAGCAGGTCAGCAGCACCGAGTGTGTCTGGCAGTCTCTTCAGTTCTTACTGAGCCAATGTGAGGATGCTGTTAAGCAGTGTAGCACTTTCCAAGTTGAGTGGCGTCATACATGAAGCAGGCTACGTGCCTGGTGTGCAAAAGTGGAGTGTCCATGAAGCAGGTGGACCCACGGTGTCTACACTTTAATCACAAATGTGACTTTCACATAATAATGCCCCACTATTAGCAAGCAAGACATTTCTTGGCAGTTAAGTACAAACTGTTGTACTCTGCTCATGCTAAAACTTAATCAAATGTCACCATGAGCCCAAAATTCCTTGTCAAAAGATTGTTCCTACTTGGCAGCTGTGGAATCAGTGTATTTTGCAGCAGAGATTCTCCTAGGTGCTGCAGTTTGGGAAGAAGTTCATCTGACTTCTCCCAAAGAATGTGACATGATTTTCTATTTTGTAACTCAGCCAATTAGTCTTCCTTAGATGCATAACTAAGAAAAGCAAGAAGAAAGCTAAGGTTCCCAAGATGTATTGTATAAGGGATTTGGGTTTCTGGTCCCCATGATCTGAAATTTTATTTTGCAGTTCAAAGATCCAATTACAAGGTGTGGCGTTTTGTTTTCTAACTTGACCTTGAGGTTTCTTTCCTGCATGACTCTGAACTCCAGCTGCACCCTGACAGGGCTCTGGGACTTGATCGTGGCTGTTTACAATGCACCTCTCAGGGGATACTTCTTAATCCTGAAAGACAGCCTAAGGCCCAAATGACTGACCATGACCAGGTGGCCGCTCACCAGAGACATGTTTATACCAAGAGACCCAGCTGCGTGGTGTGTCTTGTCCAGCCAATGTTCAGTTTAATGCTCCCAAGAGAGCTGCTCTATGGGACAGCTCTGGTGAGGAAAGAAGGCCAGGTGAGGTGTGTCAGGCACTGAGACACTGAGGAGAGAGCGCAACACAACAGGAGATGACAGTGTGGTTTGGGACTTCCAAGCCCAGAGAGATGGGGGCAGAATGCCCCACTGGGCCAATGAGAAGAGGGAGCCATCTAGGACACGCATGCTCAACCACTGAGGGAGGAGCACGAGAGAGGTGTGTGGGATTCAGACTTGCCTGGGGTGCGGGATGTGACCCGAGCCCTTTTCATGTGGGAAGCTCTATTTGGTGGGTTTTAATGCAGCCACCCTAAGGCCTGTGGAGTCCTGCTATCCCTGGGGTGGCAGCTGCAGGATCTGTGTGCAGCCTGTGCAAGTGCATAGACCAGTCAAACAGCTTCTATCTGCCCTCCTGTAAGGGGGTGGTCACCATGAGGTGGTTGCATAAGATAGATGTCACATTAAGGAACTGGGATGAGGGACAGAACTAGAAATTACGTCAAGGGTGACTAAGCCCATTCCTGGTGTGATGAAGTTAAATTTACACCCAAAATGATGTCAAGGCACACAAAATGATAAGAAATCACTGCGTAGGGTTAAAATGCAAATGCTCTGGACAATGAACCCATTAGAATCCTGGAGTGTTCAAGGGAATGACCATGTAAACATCTGTCACTCTCGGTACCCTGCATCTATGCTTTCTTCTTCTAGTGATGAATCTTGATTTTCCAAAGGCACCATAACTTCTCCCCAGTTTGCTGACTACATTTCCTGAGGGGACATATGGTCTGATCTTAATTTAAATACGTTCTAAATACAATCAGCATAGCACCACAACTGGCCACATTCAGTGCATGGCTCTTGAGGAGCAGAGATGCTCCTACTTGGGTTTATCTGGCTATCTGATCCTTTTATGAGGGCTGAATCCAAACCAGCACCATCAGGGCTGCTATGAGAAACATATCTTCCAGGACCCATAGGCCTGGGATCGGAGAAATATTTGGAGTGGAGAGATGGAAATGGGACCAAAGTAAGAAGTCAGGATACAAAACATGGAATCTCAGACAAAGGACTCCAATTGGAGTGTGGGACAGATTAAACAGGCACCAAAAGAGGCTGTCGTCCAATGCTGGCCTTTGTCTTCTTTCACCTGCATTGTTTAGATAATCACCTTCTTTAAAATGCAAACGCCAAGTATCTATACATTATATACAAGGCACAGAGAACACAAAACATCTGTCAATCTGAAATACACATTCAATACAAGTCTGTCTGCTCTTCTGCTGCCAGGTACCACACCCTTAAGCCTCATACCCCACACGAGGGGGACGGCGGGATGGGAGGGTTCGGGGATGGACAGTCTCCTGGACAGAACCTGAGGATGATCTTCCTAGAAAGCATCCCCGAGGCCCTGGCGGGGACTTGTGACTCAGCGAATTAGCTATTTCCGGGCAAAATTCAGGAGGAACTAAAAGGCCATTAATCCTGCTCCTTGCTAGTTCATGTCTGCTTCACCTCTGTGAGAAGCAAACCAGGGAGGTGGCAAACTTCCCTTCCTAGGTAGGATACATCGGGCTGCTACGGGCACAATCCCAGCTCTGCTGAATTCCTTCATGGTTAAATGTTTTTTAATGACCAGAGGCACAAAGGATGTCAGCTATTGAAGAGACACTCCTCTTCAGAACAGAGACACTCCTCTTCAGAACGCAGCCACTGGGGACCGTGCAGCGGGCAGCCCCGGAGCAGGTATCCCAGCAACGGCGCCTGCCAGACTAATTCCAGGCCGGCAGGGCTTGAGGCCCTTCCTTTCCATGCTCTCCATCCTGACACTGTCTCCCACAGCTCTCTCACTACACACTCCTCCAATGGGGGCCATATCTCTCTACACCTTGAGTTCTTTGTGTCCTGCCTCCTCTGCAGAGGACCATCTCGGAAAGACTTTGACCAGGATTCGCATCCTTGGTGCAAGCACTTCTGCTGTACTGACTGCACAATGGGCTCCCGCCTGTGTTCAGTCTTTGGAACGATCCACCTTTCTCTCCTTTTCCAGTGTGTCTTCTTTTCCTTTGGCATTGGGGTGTTCCCTCATTCTTCACTGTGTCCACCTAATCTTAGCAATGTGGTTTTCTCATTGTTTTCCCTCAAGAAAGTAAAGAGTTTAACAGGGAAGTTACAACAGATACTGTCCCTTTCCCGCCTAGACTCCACCCTTACTCTCTCCTTCCTGGCACAACTGACTTTTTTCTGGTTCCACCAAGTCACATGGTTCACATGGTTCTGGGGCCTGTTTCTCCACTCTCACCTCCAGGGAGCAGATCCTGATTAGGGGAGCTGAGCACGGTCCTCTCATGGTCATCTTCTTCCAAGGATAGGTTTAGAGAAAGAAATCTCTTTTTGTGAATAGTTTCCATGGTCTTAAGGAAACCAGAGGTGAAAGTGACCCCTTTGCTGTACATGCCACAGCTGCATTGGGATGTGAGGCCTGGACCTGTGGCAGCCATCTTATATCAAATAGTAAAAGCTCGCATTGGAGGAGGAGCTCAAGAAATCTGAACCGCCCTGTTAGAGTCTCGCTGTCCTGCTCATGAGACCACACAGACCTGCTCATACATGACGGAACAGGGGATAGAGGTTTTTGTATAAGAGAATTTGAAGCAAGACTAGCTTTCAGCCAGAAATTTCTCAGCTGATACAAATATCTGCTCTGCAGAGGGATAAACTGTAGCTGCGCCCTGCGTGACTTAGGCAGCTCAGTTATTTTGTCTCAGCTCCTTATCTTCATCGATGGAATGAAAAGGTCTGCATGAATCCCAACAAGGCTCTTGTAATAATATGTGCATCTTGAGGATGGTGGCTCCTTTTCTTTTATTAGGATGATAATTCCTGGTCCCCAGTTCTTTATAGGGTCCTACAAGAGCTGTCATGTGGTCATGAATCAGTGTAATTTTGGAGCCCACAGCTTCCAGACTGGCAGCTCCTTTGCAATTACTCTTTCAGGTAGGACTGCTGTTCTTCATTGTTCAGCTGTTGCTCAGGGTTGGTGGGGTTGAGGCAGATGCCTGGGTAGGCGTGGACCTGAAACATCACCCCGCCTCTTCTGTGCCAGAGATATCTGTTATTATTCCTTGAAAATAAGAAAGAGAATGTCTTCTGTGCATTAGCTAAGGAGATTCCTACAACAAGGGTATCTGAGTGCCTGAAAGACTGCTTACTGCAGTAACCCCACAAGGAAGTGCTTGTGTTCCCTGAGTGTTTCAGCCCCCAGAGACGTGACTTCCACATCACACAGCTGCAGCCAATGTTGCAGGTAACTGTTTACACTCCAGAGGGTAAAACATTAAGAACAGTTTTTCTTGGACACCTTAACAGCCTCAATTCAAAGCTGACCCAGCTGTTCCTAGTAGACCCTTCCCACACAAGATTTAAAATCCACAGGTGATGGGAAGGCCCCTTCTCTGCTGCTTTTATCACATTTGCTGACAGCCATGGTCTTGGGAGCCTGAGCGTTTTCTCAACAGTGAGGACAGATGCCTCTGGTGCCACAGTGTCAAGAGTCAGGGATCTAGAACCAACAATAGTGGCGGCATCTCTTGACCCCTCAGCTGGTGAGTGAGGTAGGGAATTCCGCTTCCAGCCAGGTATTGTTTCCCCAACTTTGCCATCTTAGTGCAACACGGTGCTGTCCTGACTGCTAAGAATTATTCAGGACAGCAATGCTGAAATAGCCCAGTGCTAGGCCCCCTGGTGCTTCCAAAATTTCTGTGAGCATCTATGTTAAATCCTTCTTGCTCAAAGTAAGGTCTAGAATCTGGAATTGAAACCCCCACTCATGTACAACCTGTTTTTCCCCAGGATGGAAATAAACCAACAGAGAGGAGTGGAGGTAAAGCAAATCCAATTCTCAGCTCCACACCAGTCCATGAGGAGCCAGCACACTCCTCAGAAGAAGGAGCCACGTGGTTATGTCATCTTAGAATACCAGTCCTCTTCCTTCCATACAGAAATGGCACCTTCCATGGCTTGGTTTTCTTCCCCTAGATCTGGCGTCTATTTGTGTAGTAGTTTTCCACCTCTATAATAAAATACCCAAGGTAATAGACCTATAAACAGAAAGGTTTTATTTTGGCTCACAGTTTTGGAGGGTCCAGTCCACAACCAGTTGGCCCTACTGTTCTGGAATATGCTCAGGCAGCTCATTATAGCAGGCACATACGACAGAGCAGAACTTATCACCTTACGGCCAGGAAGTTAAAGAAGAGGTCACACTCTACTTCCAGTGTTCCTCTCCAATGATCTACGGACTTCTCAAGAGACCCCACTTCCAGAAGGTTCCACAGTTTCCAGAAATACCATGCTGGACCAAACCCATATGCCTCTGGGAGACTTTCAAAGTCCAAGCCAGAACAGCCAAGCACATGCTCTGTCACACATCTGTGTGCCTTGCAATCCAGTGGTTGATGGGTTTAAGCCCTTCACCCAAGAGCTTTCTCTGCTCATGTGAACATCTGTGGGTGTTAAGGGACACAGAGGGGAACATACAGCACTTCCTTCTACCTCCCAGAAGCCTCTGTACCCTGTCATACCTGCACAATAGGGCCTGTCCTAGTTTTATTTCCTGGAAGCATCAGCCCAGCCAAGACACTATGCTGTATCTAAGAAATAGAGATGACTTCATCATCATGACACAGGTGAAAATGATGAGCAAGATGCTGGGCCATGAAAGGTGTTAATGTATATTCTCTTATTTGTTAATTCAATTTGGAGCAAAGAGTTCTAATAAAATGATTTGTGGTTATTCTAAACATTGTCAGGGACGTATCAACTAGACCTGAATTAACAACAAATGTATGATTTTGGTTTTTTTTTTTTCTTTTCAAATCTAAATACTAAAAAAAATTACTCCTTGTCATTCAGATATTCTTATTTTTTAATCACATTTCATAGGATTTCCTCAATGGAGCACATTGTACAGTATTATCCATCAATTAAACAAATACTTTGGAGTGCTGGGTATCTATATACCCAAAATATATAGTGAATCTATATATTTTACATACTCCTTTATAAAGTACTTGAGATTCTATTTTTAAAAGCTTTTATAAAATGTCAACCTTTGAAAAGGCAACAAAGGGTTGTCAACCTTACAGACTTTTCATTCTGTAGGAGCTCACAGAGAGTCACCCAATCAAGACATAATCAAAAGGCCCTAAGCTTGTGCTATGGTCACATTTTTCCCTGTCTTTTCTTTTTAATCTTGCTGCAATCACCCTTCCTTTCTTCCTCCCTCCCTCCCTCACTTCTTCCCTTCCTTCTTTCCTGCCTGCCTGCCCACCTTCTTTCCTCTCTCCCTTCTTCCAGGAACTGTTTATTGCCAGACATCATTCTTGAAAACATGGGTACACAACAGACAACAACCACAAAAAGCAAAACACAAAAACACAGAAGACGGCCTACAGTCTTGGAGCAGGAGAACTTAGACAATAATAAATTAGAAATAATTTATATTAGATTTCAAATAAATTAGAAATAAAGAATAAAATGAGCAGTGCAATGGAGGGAACTGACTGATGTCTAGAAAATGACCAGGGTAAAGGGGGTTAGGAACTTCAGAAGGGGTGGTCAAGGGAGCTGAGGGCTGCAGGATCAGAAGAGCTATACAGAAACGACAACGAGCAGACTCTACAAGAGTGAGTTCAAAGACCACAAGACAGAAGCAGCTTCTTAAGAAGTAAGAGAGAAGAAGCCAGTGTGGCTGCAGCTATGTGGACACAGGGAGAATATCTGGAGAGAGATAACTTGTTCACGGGGAAAGGCCATGTGGGAACTGTTGGGCCCAGTAATAAATCTAGCGGCGACATTGTTGAAATAGGTCAAAAGGACTTTGCTGGCCTATGCTGGCCTCCTCGCCCTTCAGATCTCTCCTGGTTCCCGATCCCCATCTTTGAGGTGCCGTGGCACTAATTACAGACATAGAGTGAGTATGAGGTTGAGAGAGGCCTGTGTAAGAATGTCAACATTTTTTTTTCTAAGTAGAGCATTAAGGACAAACAACTACTACCATTAACTATCATTCTCATCTCAATGAGAAGAATATTTTAACCAGTAAAGTAAAAGTTAATAGAGACATGATCTTAGAATTTGCTGATAAAAATTTTTTTGAAACATCAGTATGAAAAATTCATTGTCCATTCATATTCCACCTTTTTCAGTAAAATGAAATTTGTCCTTGGGCCAGTGTTTTGCAACACTTCTCTTTTTATGTTTCTATTTAATTAATTCCTTGAGATTGTTTGACAGTTCCAAATTCTGCAACACCTTCATGTTACTTTTCAAATATATTCCTCTAATATGCTTATCAGGGAATAGTTACCAACTCATGTTCCAAGCTCAAGAAAATGATTTTTTAAAATGGAAAGAACTCTGCACACTTAGATACTTGGATGAAAACACTTCTAATTTGAATAACTATCTCTTTAGAATGGACTGTGATTTTGTATACATTATGCTTTCTTTAAATGTATATGCTTTGCTATGAAAAACATCATCTTGTGCTTTGCCTTTTGTGACATGATTCTCAACTTTCATCTCTCTGGGATGTAGGAAACTTGGAGACTCCCAGGTGGAAGATGTAATAGATTAGTGATTACATGCCAGAACACATATCTTAACTTCCATTTAAATGACATTATTGTACAGTACTTTTTAAAGTAACTTAAAATGGTATATATGAAATGGTATAAAATGGTATTTGACAAAATAATTTTCAGGGCAAAACTTTTCAGTCTCTAAACTTTGTGACCATCTCCCCCCAGCAGCAGTAGTTTAGATCCCTAATTAGTAGTAGGCAAATAACTTGATTATTTTTAATGAGACAAAGCCCATGCAATAAGAGCATCTTAAGAAATGATATTTTAGAAAATAATACACCAGCTTTAATTTCTAGTTGACTAGAAACACTATTTGGCTAAGTAAAATATATTACTGCCTTAATGTCTCAGGTCCCAAACTAAAGTATTGACTATTTTACATGAAAAGAAAAGTCATGGCCATCAAAACTACCATGGGAGAGTTACTGACTACAGGTCATTACACATACTGTCATGCTCCATAAGTACTGATTCAATAACTAAACAATAATGGACCGTCTAATTGATGATTCAGAGAAAATGTGGGCAGAAAGAAAAGCAAATCTATATATTTCACATACTCCTTCATAAAGCACTTGAGATTCTATTTTTAAAAGCTTTTATAAAACATCAACCTTTGAAAAACACTTAAAAATAGCTCCAGACTTTATGAAGTGTAAGCAATGACTGTTACTCGGTACATCTTTAGAGCCGGTAGAGTGAGTTTATAGACTAGTTCTGCTGCTTTGTTTTGCTTGACTTTAGGCAAGCTACTCAAGCTCTGTGAATTCTAACTTCTACTTTTTAACCTCTTGAAAGTGATGTTTCAAAGGCCTCCTGAGAGTATTTATAATAATGCACTCTGTAAACCTAACCAGATGCTGCTTGTCCTAATTGTTATGTAAGTGGATCATTGTTACTTTTATGAATCTATTTACTTCCATTCTGCTCCCCAAGAAGTTTAACACTGGGCAAAACTATCCTCACCCCCTTGATCCGTCTTCATCATGAATCTTCCTGAGATGACCTGAAAACTTCAAATGCTGTGTGGTTATTGATTGACACAAAAGAATCAATTTCTAGCTGCCAAACATCTACCCTTTACTAGCACCATGTGAGTTCTCATTTCCCACTCCCACTTTCACAGTAGCCTTATTTATTTTTAATGAACTTTATTGGTACATTTTAGACATACATAACGTTCGTATTCATCATGGGGAACCCTTCTTATTTAAATATATATATAAGTGTAGATCCCATATTCTTCCAGAATCTCACTACAATGTACTGCATAAGAATGTACAAGCTCATGGACACAACATACAAGGAAATGTGGAAGCATTATTTTCAGGAAGAATTCATCAGGGCACTGTAGGCTGATAAAATGAGATAAGAAAATTGTGTCACTATACAGTGGAGCTCATTTATGAAATTTCTGTTTTCTTAATTTATAATTCAAAACCCTCCCTTTTAAGTTGCAATTTATTATTGAATACATTCTTTACAGGAGAGAGGATTTAGAGCCTGACCACACTTAACCATTTGCAAATACATTTTTTAAATGTAACTCACAATAACATTTTTGTTTGTTGGAGCATATGTTGCAAAGACTCACTGACTTATAAATGATGTTTCATTTTCCACAGCTCTGCAAAATAAGTATCTTAATCCCTCGATATTTAGAAGGTATACATTCATACAGATAACAAAGCCAAAATATTAACCAGTTTTTAACTCATGACGCATTCATTTGATCATTTAGAATATTTTTCTTCCTTGCATTTAAAAACTTTTCATCATGGGCATAATTATTAACTAATACGCTATGGAAAGTTTTTAAACAAATATAATCACATATTGAGGCTATTAACTTGCTACGTCTATATTCACCACATTTTAACAATATTTTTCTAATCACCTTACTAATACATAATATAGAAAGCTGGAAAGTTAAAAAGCAATAAAGGAATATCTTTTGTTATACAAAAGTAGCTATCAATATCTTGGTATGTGTTCTACCAATACTCTTTATTCAGGTTTATATCATAAATATATTGCAGAATTTGTGTCACATTGTATGTGCTCTTCTACAGCTTCTGCTTGCTTTTCAAATTTAACAGTGCATAGTGAACGTTTTCCTGTGCCAAAAATACTTTTCTATGGCATGATTTTAGTAGTCTTGTATAATAGACAAATATATCATATTTCCTTAATCTATACTATACAATCGAACATCTTTTATTTTCACTATTACAAAATACGATACACGCTCTTATAGACCTGTTTTGTCCCTCTCTCTGATTGCTTTATTTACCAAAATTCTGACAAAGAGACGTGCCCCGGCAAAGAAAAAAACTGTGACAAAACCTGGGCAAGTCTCTCTGCAGAAAGATGCTACATTTCCCGTGCTGCTGTGAGTTCTCCTGTGATTTTACCCTTGATTTTGGAATTTCCTTAGAGAGAGAGATGAAAAACTCAAGCAAATAAAGGAGAAAACATCAGCTGTATTACTGATAAGCAATGACTTACAAAGCAGTGTTTGGATTTATAGGCAGGTTGGTTTGCTTGGGGAACCTCAACACAAGTGGAATTTAGAGCTCTGTTGGGCTGTGGATTCTTGCAGACTGCCCAGCTGGTGTCTATAATACAGGAAAATAAAAACGCCCAACCTGAATGATATCTGGGGTGAGTTTGTATTCTCTAAAATCAAAGAATGAATTTTAGGAACAACAGAGGTTAAGAGTAGAATGTATTTATTGAGGGGAAGAAAGCTTCTGTCCAAGAGAGGAACAGAAGGGGGCCCCCGAGTGCGTTGCCCACGACTCTTGTCTTTTTTAGGGACTTTTATAGAGCAAAATCACGAGGTGAGGTGGGTCCAAGATAGGGGGAAAATGGAAAATTACAAGATGGTCATGAAGTGGGACAAAACTATGGTCAGCCAATAAGATTACAAATATAATTGTTCAGACAAAATTGAGTAAATGGGGAAGCAAGTCACGCAGCAATCAGGCATGAATACAGAACAGGGGCTTTTCCTGTAAGGTGCTGTGTCAGTGACCCTTCAAGGTGATCGCTACCTATTTAGAATATCAATCCCTGATGTCCATCCCTAGGGAGGTATGTGGGTGCCTTTGTTTAATCTTTTGTCTGCTGTCTGGCCCACAGCAAATACGTGTTATTTTGTCATTCTTGTTGGCTCCTTGGAGGGCCTAGCCTGTCTGACTCCTATATAATATTTCTATCTAACTCAGCTGCCTATAACATCTGGCCATACACTTATTCTACAGAAAAGAGAGCTAAAGGGTCCGCAGGTGGCCTGCTCAGGATTAGGGCTGAGAAAGTACTTAGAGGTACATGTTTGGTTTCTCCCCCAGGCCCTCAAGTTTCACCTTGTCTGGTGGGAAGTAGCAGGTTGTGAGAGAGGAATCCAGAAGAGGCAGAAGTGATCATCCAGCTAACATCCTACCATGTGCAGAAAAGAAGAAATATTAATGGAGTTCTGCAAAATTTGTAAATTCTCTTCATTAAATAGTTTAGCTTTAAAAAATAATTTACTACCTAATAGGGTGAGAAAAATGAAGTTAATTCTAATGCACTACTGGGATTACTAACAGGCTGAAAATTTTTATTCTTTTGTGACTTTCCTTTTCATGATTTTGGCTACATTTATAGTGAAGATCTATCTTTTGATGCTAATTTGTAATACACAGTATTATATGTAACATATAATATATAATTACTGTTGTGGTTAACACATTGTGTCAGCTTGAGAAGTTTAGAAGTCTAAGTTACTCAGCAGTTCTACATCCTAGGGTCTAGAAGACATGCCCAGTGGTTGTTTACATCAAGGATGTTGTAATAGTTGATTCTTTGTGTCAACTTGAGAAGTTTACCTAAATGACTCAGCAGGGGGCCACAGTCTGCACTTTGTAAACATCCTGAGCCTGTGCAAAAGAAGGGCAAGCAGAGAGATGGTGTGAGTGTTACACTTCTCCCAGGGAAGGTAGCCTGCTTACAGTATAAAGAAGGAAAAGAGGCTTGCTTTTCCCCCTTCTGCTCTTGCTGCTTTTGCTGTCTTCTGCCACCATGAGCTATTGCCCCTCTGCCATGCCACCCTGCCTTGGGGCCAGCTGATTATGGACTGAAACCTCCACAAGGTGTGAACAAAATAAACCTTTTCTTCTTTTGGGTGTCAGGTATTTTGTCTCAGCAATGAGAGAAAAATGACTAAGACAATTATACAATAATAACATATAATAATATATCATAGATAATATATAGATACATAATAATCTATAGCTATTACAAAATAATAACACATACTTTGTTAAACCTGTTACAAAATTTCCAATGTGCCATTTGCCCCTTCTTCACGAATAGTTTTGTTTCTTTAAAAACCATACATACTGCTGGGTGTAATGATGTACACCTATAATCCCAGCACTCTGAAAGCTGAAGCAGAAAGATCACTGCAAAATCGAGGCCAGCCTGGACTACACAGCAAGATTGTCCCTCAAAAAAATACATACTATTTTAAATATCTGAAATAGCTACTATCTGATATTTAATAAATGTTATGTAATAATTAATACATTTATGTTAATAATATAAATATTTAAAACAATTCCATTTCTTTAAAAACTATGTGCCATTCTTTAAATCATTAAATTACTAAACATATAAGAGGAAAGTTGGAAATCTCAAATAATTCCCTAACTTGGGGACAACAATGGTTAAGATTCCATTATGATTCCTTCCAGCCTTGGTAGATGGAGAGATGACTCTTTAGAGATGTGTATGCAGAAACAAGCATGTACCTGTCATTTTATGAAAGTCAGGCTGTACTGCCACTATTCCTAAATTCATCTTTATAGATGCTTTTCCCTCAGGGCATTTTGATGTAAAGAAGTGAATCATATTTATTACTGCTGCACAGTACACACTGTTAACAATGTGTATAACTTGAACACAGAAACAAAGACAAAAGATATTTTCTATAAAAAGTTAAATGTATCCAGTTTTGCAGGCAGTGACAACAGTGGCATACTTATTTTATCTGGTGAGGAGTAAGTTTATATTTTTATTTATCATAACATTCATATTAATTCCAGAGCAATAAAAATGTAAGAAACTATGTATTCCTTAGAAACAAAGGACCTTGCCTATTAAGTTTCTTTAAAATGGAGAAGTTCACCCGCCTGTCTTTTGTCATTTCAACAAATTCTTTTTCGTGCTCTGCCTTTTTTTCATTTTAGAGTGGATGACACTCTTTCTCTGGAAGTGGACATATTTCAGGCTTTGTAGGCTTAACAGCTTCTGTGATGACTCACGAGTTCTGCATGTATGTAAACGGTGTCACAGACAACATGTAAACCAGTACATGTTGCTATGTTCCTGTCAAACTGGATTTATAAAAGCTAGACCATGGCCTACATGTGGCCCATGGACCCCAGCATGGAGACTCTTGTTCGAACTGAACATTCAAATGATATTGTTTGGAGAAAATATTTTTTGGAATTTTACTGAGAGTTATATTAATCTGAGGTTAAACTTGTTACAATAAGGAGACTTCTCATCTTGGAGCAAGACATATTGCTGGATGGATTTAAATTTCTCTTATGTCTCTAGCAAAATTTATATACTTGCAATCTAGCATCTTATCACTTGTTTATGTAGCATAAATAACAAAAAAAAAAATCTCTGTACTTTAGTTCAGGAGTCTCCAAGATCCAGGCCACAGACAAATACCAGCCCCTCTCAGGAACTAGGCCAACAGGAGGAGGTGAGGGTGGCCAGCATGCAAAGGCAAAGTTGCTCCCACTGCCTGAATTCCTGCCCAAAGTCTGCCTCCCATCACATCTGTGGCAGCATTAGATTCTCATAGGGGCGGGAACCCCACTGGGAACTGCATATGCTAGAGACGCAGGCTGCACACTCCTTATGAGAATCTAATACCTGACCATGTCAGATGAAACGAAGGTGGTGAGTCCACTATTGCTGCCCAGTAATGCTATTAATTTTTATGTGCTGACTTTATATTGTTACACTGCTGAATTTGGTTATTAGCTGTAGGAGTCTTCTGGTGGAATTATTTGGATTTGTATGTGGAGGCTGATGTCACCTGTGAATAACAGTAATTTGACTTCTACCTTTCCTGTACATATTGCTTTCATTTCTTTTTGTTGCCTGAGTGGTCTGGCCAATGTTTCTAGTACGCTGCTGAACAGGAGAGGTGAGAGAGGACACCCTTCCCTTGCTCCTGATTTTAGGGGGAAAGCATTCAGCTTTTCCACACTGAATATGACATTCATCACTGGTTTTTCATAAATGCCTTTTATCAGATTGCAGTAAAGTCCTGCTATGCCTATTTCTTTCAGGTTTTTATCATAAATGGATGTTGAATTTATCCAAATCTTTTTCTGTGTTTATTGATATGATTGTGTGGCTTTTCTCCTTGCTCCTGTTTATGTGGGGTATTGATTTGTATATGTCATACCATCCTTTTATCACTGTGCTGAAACCTTCTTGGTCATGATGCATGATCTTTTTTATGACTTGTTGCATTCTCTTTGCCAAAATCTTACCGAGAATTTTTGCGTCTGGATTCATTAAGGAGATTGGCTCGTACTTTTCATTTTTAGGTGGTTCTTTCTCTGGTTTGGGGATCAGAGTGCTGCTGGCTTCACTCTGAAAGCGCTCCTTCCCTTTCAATTTCATTAAAGAGCTGAGGAGTGGTAATGTTACAGCGGCCTTAACGTCCTGTAGAATTCAGCAGTGAATCATCAGGTCTTGCGCTTTACTTAGTTGGTGGGTTTCTTATTACTACCTCAATTTTATTGCTTAGCATTAGATTGTTCAAAATTTTTATCCCTTCTTGGTTCAATTTTGATAATTTGTATGTGTGTAAGAGAATCTATCCAAATCTTCAAATTTTCCTGTTGGCTGGAATACAATTCTTCATAGTAGTTACTATTTTCTGGATTTCAGTAGTGTCTGATTTTGTCTTTTTCATTTGTAGTTGCACTGATGTGAATCTTTTTCTTTAAGTTTGGAAAATGGTTTATCTATTTTGTTTATTCTTTTAAAGAACCAGTTCTTTGATTTGTTGGTTCTTTTTTTGGTCTTGATTTCATTAATTTCTGCTCTGATCTTTATGATTTTCCTCCTTAAACTAGGTTTGGGTTTGGATTGTTGTTTTTTGAGTGTATTGAGGTTATTTATTCAAGCTTTGTTTTTCTAATGTAATCATTGCTTGGAATAAGCAGTTCCTCCTAATCTCCTCTCACTCTGTCTCCTAAGTACGAGTGCGTTGTACTGGCATCATCTTTTGACTCTAGAAATTGCTTAATTTCTCCCTTGACTTCTTCTATGACATGTTGGGTGTTCCAAAGTATGTTATTAAGTTTCTAGCTGTTAATAAATTTTCTATAGTTTAATTTGTGATTGATTTTTTGTTTGAATGCACAATGGTCTTACAGTATCCATGGGGTGATTTCAACTCCTTAGTATTTATTTAAGCATGCTTTGTGGATTCAATGTGCTCTATTCTGGAGAAAGTTCTTTGTGCTGCTGAGAAGAATTAGTACTATGTTGTAGGGTACAACACTCCGTATGTATCTATTAAATCCATTTGTTCTAAGGTGTGGCCCAACTCTGACATTTCCTTGTTGATTTTTTTGTCCAGTGGATCTGTTTCTTTGTGAAAATGAGGTACTGAGGTCACCTTCTAAGATTGTATTGGTATTTATTTTAATCTTTTATGTCCAACAGTGTTTCTATTATGAAGTTAGGTGCTCCAATATTCAGTCCATATATATTTATAAGTGTTATCTCTTTGCATTGAATTGTCCCCTAAACTAGTATGTGGTGACCTTTGTCTCTTCTTATCAGTTGTGTCTTCAACTTTACTTCATCTGAGAGTAAAATCACTAACCCTGTTTGCTTTCAGGGTCCTGGCACATGAAATATTGTTTTCCATCCTTTAATTTTTTAGTATGTAAATTTCTTTTCGGATTAGATGAGATTCTTGAAAGCACCAAACTGCTGGATTCTGTTTGTTGATCCAGTCTGCCAATCCATGTCTTTAACTGAGGAGTCGAGGTCATTTGCCTTGAGAGCTATTACTGAAAGGTGTCAGTTTGTTCCTGTCATTGCTACCTTTTTCTGTTGCAACTCCTCTTTTTCACTTTTGCTTTAACTATTTGCCTTCTTTGATCGATTCATCCCACCTGAATTTTCAGCTTTGTTGACTTTACCATCTCTGACTAGGATCTTGAGTATTCTTTGGAGTGCTAGCTTGGTGTACAAATACCTCCTAAGGTGGGTTTTGTTGTAGAGTGTCATCTCTCCACCTACTGTGAAAGCAAGTTTTGCCAGATATACTAGTCAGGGCTGGAAATAATTTGATTTAGGGCTTAAAATACTTCAACCTATGTTC